>PISX010003229.1:52253-142224 GCA_004024625.1 Mellivora capensis | reverse complement strand
TGCACTACTGGGTATTTACCCTAAAGATACAAACGTAGTGATCCGAAGGGGCACGTGCACCCGAATGTTTATAGCAGCAATGTCTACAATAGCCAAACTATGGAAAAAGCCTAGATGTCCATCAACAGATGAATGGATAAAGAAGATGTGGTATATATACACGATGGAATACTATGCAGCCATCAAAAGAAATGAAATCCTGCCATTCGCAACGACGTGGATGGAACTAGAGGGTATCACGCTTAGTGAAATAAGTCAATCAGAGAAAGACAACTATCATATGATATCCCTGATATGAGGAAGTGGAGATGCAACATGGGGGACTAGGGGGGTAGAAAAAGAAGAAAAGAAACAAGATGGGATTGGGAGGGAGACAAACCATAAGTGACTCTTAATCTCACAAAACAAACTGAGGGTTGCTGGGGGGGAGAGGGCTCAGGAGAGGGCAGTGGGGTAATGGACATTGGGGAGGGTATGTGCTATGGTTAGTGCTGTGAAGTGTGTAAACCTGGCGATTCACAGACATGTACCCCTGGGGATAAAAATATGTTTATAAAAAATAAAATTAAAAAAGAAAAAAAGAAATGTTATGAAATTTTCCCAGGATGACCGAACTTTTAAGTGGTAAAGCTAGGGCTTGAATCAGGGCCACCTGTCTTTAAAAGTCTATAGTTACCTAGTATGTATTGAGAGCGCACTATGTTTCAGACCATGAACGCAGCATTGAATGACATAAAGACGACTGGTCTGTGTTTGGTCAGAGCATTGAAAAGTACAGTGAGAAATTCAATATAAGGAAAATATTTGGTTACATAGAGAGGGCTGAAAAAGAAGTGGGAATTTTAAAAACGGTTGGAAACTGGAATTAATTTTAAGGCAACGTATGATTACTAGACCTTGCTCATGGGCAAAAATACAACAGAAAGGAGCGAGTCCCATATCCTTTCTCCAGCTTTGCAGCCTCCTCCAGAACCTCCACTTGAGAGGATCTGTTGGGAAACCAGGTGCCAAAAGAGAAATGGGTCTTGCAGAGTCCTAGCACTGAGTATCAGAGAGTAAGTGTTTCTACTGATGGGTCTGGAGCCTAAAGACAATAGGGATATGACGGATACAAGCTATCCCCCTATATCAGAGATAATAAAAACTGTATGAAGATTTGGAGCTGGGAAAGGTGGTAGAAAGGTTTGTCCTGCTTCTCTTTCAAAAGAGAAACAGAGGCCTAAAGTGATTAAGTGTCTTATAAAAGGTTATGTAGCCTTGTAAGTGTCGAAGCCTGAATAGGAATCTAGACTTTTCTTATTCTTCATTTCACTGAAGTTTCTGCTATTCAGTGCTGTCTCAAAGGGCAGTTTTAAAAAGTTAATAGACCATGTCCTCAAAAGAGGAAAAAGTTGATCCTGCAAATAATGTAAGAGATGAAAAATACGTATGATGGGTAATTCTTACATTTTCCCTAGAACCAAATAAATCACTGCTTAGTGACTTTATTTAAAGGAAGTTAAACTTTGAGAATTCAGGGAATTGATGATAGCATGTCTCTTAGCTCATTTCCCTCAAATCCCATTCTTTGGGTCTGAAGTTGAGTATCACTCAGTCCAAGGTTAAGCTCCTGTCAAGACTGATTAATGATTCTAGTGACTTGTACATTTTTTGAGGCTATCCATTTGCTAATTTAGTTCTACTCTTCGATTCTCAGATATGAGATGACAAGGAGAGAGACTGCATAGTGCAAAAATGTCGAAGCAACATATCCTGCTTCTTCATTCCTTCATTTCAAAGGACTCTGTGCTAATTGTATTGCCAACGGACACTTTGTTGTTAGGGCAAAGAGGAGTGTTCGGTGAGCAATCATACCATGTCACACCTCCTCCATCCGGCAGGGCCAAGCCAAGCCAATTCAAGGGTCTCTGTGAACTACAATCTCCTTGAGTAGCCAGGATTTGTACAATCATGAAGGTTCATGGAAAGGTAATACGTTTTACAAAGATGTATAAATCTTCTATTGGTTGTTTTTGTAGATAAGCTGTTGAATAAAGACTCCTACACTTCAAATCCATTTTAATCCATTTTATGTAAATTGAAAAAAATCCCACAGTATATTAAAATACTACAATGTTTTTGTCTTTGGTCAGGGCTTTTCACGGATTTACTTACTAATATCGTACATGCTTTTGTTTGGGCATTTTTCTCAGTGATCCTCTGATGTCAAAGTCTTTTGTTTAATTTACTCAAGAAGAGCTGCCTTTTCTTCTTAATTGTTTAAAGTGAGAATGGCATTTAATTTTAGCACTTCACTGTCTTGGCAAAAAGCTGAACTTTGGCAGTTGAGAAAATGTTCCAGAAATTTAAGTGGGTGCAATAGTTAATTTCATTGGGAGAATCATAGTTACAGACCAATCAACTTTTTTTGTTTGTTCATTTGAGATGAGTTGTTCTGAAGCAACAATTAATAGTACCAATTTGGGAAGCTTCTCAGTTTCACAATGTAGACTTTTTCCATGAGCAATGATCATTCATAAATTATATGCTAAATATTCACATTGAGCTAGAAAAGGAATCATCTAATTATACCCCCATGATAAGGATATATGATGATGGATATTGCAGGGAACATACAACATTAGTGGTTTAGTTCAAATTTTGTATTTAGGTCTGATTTAATTATTTGATTTGACATTTTTCTTTTTGTTTGAAAATATAGTAGAAATCAAATTAAATGGTGGAATCATTTACATAATAAACGGATCTCTCATTGTATTGTATGAGGTTTCTTTATTTTTTAAACAAAACAAACTAAGCCTCAGAATCAGAAATAAAAAAATCATTTTCACCTTGACATTCAAATGTTTTCCCTTTGGACTTATTCTCTTGCTTCTAATTAAATCTTATATTTATCGCAGAGAGAGGAATTATTTTCAGCATCATCAGAAATCCCTGGGTTGTCAAGATTATTCTAAAGATGGAATAAAACATTATCTAGAATAGAACACCATGAGGTGCTCAGAAATGTGGAGGTAAAGGAGAATTATGGAATTAAGGAAAGAGTATGGGAAGTAAACTATATTAGTAACTATAGATAGATGAGAGGGACTCTAACATGCCAGGTAAGAATCAGGTAAATCATTCCATTGTTATCTATATACTATATCTTGTTTATCCATTTATCTATTGATGAACACTGGGATTGCCTCCATATCTTTGCTATCATAAATAAGGCTGCAATAAACATAGGGATATGTGTATCTTTTTGAATTAGTGTTTTCACTTGCTTTGGCTAAATACCCAGTACTGGAATTGCTGGATCATATGGTATATCTATTTTTAATTTTTTGTGGAAACTCCATACTGTTTTCCACAGTAGCTGTACCAATTTACATTCCCATAACAGTGAGTAGGGGGGTTCCTACTCTCCACATTCTCACCAACATTTGTTCTTTCTTATCTTTTTGAGTCCAGCCAGTCTGACAGGTATAAGGTGACATCTCATTATAGTTTTGACATTACTTAGCCATAGAAAAGAATGAGATCTCACCATCTGCAACAACGTGGATGGATCTAAAATGTATAATGTCAGAGATGTACAAATATACAATTTCGCTCACATGTGAAATCTAAAAATTAAAACAAATGAATAAAGAAACAGATAAAAAACCAGACCCTTAAATACAGAAAACAAATGGGTGATTGCCAGAAAAGAGGTGGGTAGGGAAAAGGGTTGAAATAGAGAAAGGGGATTAAGAGGTACAGACTTCCAGTCCTAAAATAAAGTTATAAAAAGTACAACATAGGGGAATATAGTCGATAAGACTGTAATAATGTTGCTTGTAACAGACGGTGACTACACTGAGCAATGTATAGAATTGTTGAATTATGTTGGACACCTGAAACTAATAGAAGTATGACTGTTAATCATACTTCAATAAAAAACACATGTAGAAAAGAATCAAGTGAATCAATACAATTTTAAAAAACGAGTTGTTCAACATCAAACACTTAACCTATTAGATGATATTAATCTAAGATAGTTTTGAAACTTGTGGGCATTTCTTCTCCTATTTTGTACCTGTAAAAATAGGAGTGTTAATCTACATTAGATGCAGTTTTTCCCACTTAAATGCAAATATATTCTTAAACTTTTCCTGTATACTTCTTTTTAATTATAAAAAATTCTAACAAAATTAGTATGCAATGTATATTTAACTTCCTACCAATACACTTTGGTATTTAAAGTATTTAAAAATGATTATGACACCTACCGACAAGAGCTAAAACAGAATCCAGGAGGTCCATCCTGTTTAAATATTATCCCATTAGCCCTAAGTCTTAAAGCAATCTTGACAGAATGGACAAAACGCTGAAGGGAGATACTGACAAAATACTGGGGGCTCAAGCTGGTGGCTCTTTTCCTTCTAGTTAAGAAACTATCATAAATTCTAATATCCGGAACATCTGGCTTGATTTAAAACTGTGCATATGGGCTAAATAGCAATCTTGCTTTGAAGATATATCATTTAGTCATAAAATGAGAATAAAAAAAGCTTATTGTCTTTAAAAATTACATAATAAAGAATAACAATGTCTTTGTTTTGTGAACTCAGGTGTTGCTGCCTTTGAAAGATCTGGGGGAAAAAAGGAAACTCTAATCAAAAAAGAATTGCATGGGGAAGTCTGCCATAAAGAAAATCTATTTTTTAAAGGCTCCTTGAAGATTACAAAACTGCAATATGTTATAAGACACACACTGCATATGAAATCTTTTTTACTATAGTAGCTACACTACAATGCTTCTCTGGACCCATAGGAACTATAAATAGGCTGATGTAGGATCAATTCTTTGTTTATGACCACATGCAATCTAAATAAAGAAAATTATTGCTGTATAATACTTGTTATTATATGATAAACTTCAGTATCCACTATAGATTGTCATTTTTTTCTTTTTAAGTAAGTCTTCCCGGTAAGAAGTTTATTATTTTTTTTAAAGATTTTATTTATTTGACACAGGGAGAGAGAGAGAGATTACAAGTAAGCAGAGAGGCAGGCAGAGAGAGAGGGGGACGCAGGCTCCCCGCCAAGCAGAGAGTCCGATGCGGGGCTCGATCCCAGGACCCTGGGATCATGACCTAGCTGAAGGCAGAGGCTTTAACCCACCGAGCCACCCAGGCACCCCCCGGTAAGAAGTTTAAAATTAGTGTTTCAATTGGGACATTAAAGAGGCACAATATAACAACTTAAGTAACATGACTTGTCTCCTGATTTAAAAGACAGATAGATGGTGTAAGGACACAGGAGAGCAAAGATGATCACTGCATGAATTTTAAAAGTAGTTTATATTGTTAAGAAATTCAACATTTTCAAAGACAAAGAGTTAAAGGCAAACAAAACCAGCATTTCCTGTTAGCTTAAATACCACTTTAATAGGAAAGTATGAAATACGATTACGTGTTAATGTCATATTGTAAAAATCTGTACTGGTTATTACATATGGTTATAAACAAACTGCATCTCTTCTTCCCCTAGCTGCCATGCTATTTCCCAGAAAAAACAACTTCTCACTTTCTATGCCTTTTATCCAGATATTTTATTTTGTGTGTGCATACACGCTTGCCTGTGTACATATGAGCACATTCACGCACACACACATGCACACATGCAGATTCAACCAAAAAGGAAGAACAAATTATGGAAACTTAAGGAAAACATGGATACTAGTAACATGTCAGAGAAAAAAAAAGCCTGGGTGAAATAATGATAATATCCCTTTGTTTATATTAAAGATAACTTGGGTTCATACTGATTAGCAAATGTGAAATGAAAAAAATGTACAATATGCATGGGATTGGCAAAAACTCTTTTCTCATATAAAATTTTCATTCCTTAAGTATTTATTGAGAGCAAACGATGGACTTAGTATTGTGTACTCATAATGTCATAAATCTCAAAAACCTGTGCAACCTAGGTATTATTAGTCCTGATTTTCTGATGTTTAAACTGAGGCTTGGAGGACATGATGACTTTCTCGAGTTCACATCCATAATGATGGAAGAATCAAGTTTTGAGTTCAATTTATTTAATTCCTAAACCTATAATGTTTCCATGAAACTATAATACTCCCTTCCTAATTTTAACAGAGAAATTAGAAAAAATTTTTTTAAATTAGATCAAGGGTAAAGACATGTAAGGAATTTGCATTAGCTGATCTTATGTTGAGAAGTATCAAGTACATAGAGTGCTAATGTTAAAATCACACCTTCAATTTCAACTTACATAGCAAAGTAATTTTTATTATTGCCAGATTTGTTCTTATTTTTCCCTTTCCTCAGACATCTGCAGAGAATTTTTATAGCACAATGTTACCTTAATGTACTAACTTAAAAAATTATAGCTTACACACCAGAGGTGTTCAAATAATTAAACAATAAAAACAGTGCTATGAAGGTGAGGAGATATTGCTAAAATTAGAAAGATAAAATAGAGTGATGCACAGGAAATCAGACTTTTGTGCACTTAAGAATTTTTAAGTTGGACTTCGTGAGATAATCTCTCTTTAAAAATATTCAGAGAGGAATTGAAAAACCCACCCTCTACCCTACCTACCCCCCTGTGGATTGCAGCTGCATGAATAGATTACAGATATAGAGAGAAAGACATCTCCTGCAGTGATTTTGTAAATATAACTGAAGTATTTGGAGAGAGAAAAAACAAAGTTATAGTGTTATGTGGAATGTCCAACAACAGTTGAGTGTGGTGGTGGTGGCGGCTGAGGGGAGGGGTGTGGGGTTGGCACTGACATTTTGAAAATTATATTGAAAGAGGAAAAGCCAGTCTTACTTTTTGGGCTATTAAAAACTGTTAACCAGAGTTATATAAATTCAGTCTCTAACATTTCTCTAATTAAAATTAGATTTTGAGTAGCTTCATATCTAGAGACAGAACCCTCCCAAACTAATATTAAGTATTTTTCTGGAGAAATGATATAGATATAGAAGACATTCTGGATGCTCAAAGTTTGACATGGACATAATTTATGTTAACTACATGTAAGTAACAATTTCAATAATTCCTACAAAGGGGGTATTGGAAATTACAACAGATGCTATGTTACATAGCATAGGTAATTTTTATGTGATTCTCATTCAATTAGCCACAGAGGAAGCTATATACTTTGGTCATAATTAATTCTATGTTTGTGTATCAGGGAAACTCTTCTTCCTTGAAGAGAAGATATATACTCAAGTATGTTAGGTAATGAGGATCTATTCTATGAGCGCAGGGAGAAGTAAGCATGTGGGCAGCCCCATCAGCAGTTGTGTAGTTACTGGATCCTACTCTCAAAGTTTCCATGACTTGAAAGTGCTTTAGCCTCAAGAAAAATAGAAATATAATATCTTACTTTGATTCAGGCTAAATAACAACTTAAATGACCCATATTCATGTTTGTTCCCCTCAGAATCAAGCATCTCTTAAGAACAAGGCTACAGGTATTACAATACCAGATTTCAAGATACACTACCAATCTGTGGTAATCAAAACAGCATGGTACTAAAACAAACAAACAAACAGACAAACAAAAAAAGACAGATCAACAGAACAGAATAGAAAGCCCAGAAGAAAACCTATACTTACATGGATCAATTAATCTACAATAAGGGAGGCAAGAATATACACTGGGGAAAAGAATCAAGCAGGTTCCATCTAAATCTTTGCACATAGCTCATTGAAAGTTATTAGAGTATCCAACTGAGTCATGTTAACGCCATCTGATAAAGACTGCATTTATTGGGCAGTGGCTTTGACCAAACACCCAAGGGCAGTTGATCTCCTTAATATCCAGCATATTCAGCAGTGTGCCTGACTTTGATGTCACTCTCTAATGATGGCTTTATGTCTCAGTGCTGATATTCCTGATGGTTCCCACTGATTGATCTCCTATTTTATGGGCAAGACTAAAGCAGGACAATACTATATGTTAGGGCAAAAAACCTAGGACAACAACATCTGTAGTTTAGAAACGGAAGATCCTGGAACCATTTAAGAGCTAAGAGTCCCGTCCGTAGTGCAGTGTTTAGTCATATTCAATATGTGTCCCCAAAGTATGAAATATTCGCCATGCTCAGGCTCTCATTTTCATCCCATTATCTACTTTTCTTCACACAGTATTTATAACAAAATATGCTTGGTTTTAGTGTAATTTCTTTTCAGATAACTGTTTTTTTAGTGTGTAGTTGCTGCTCAGCATTATAATTAATTTAAATGTTCTCCTGAAGATTCATATTTTAATTAAATTAATTAAATGTTCTCCTGAAGATTCATATTTAAAATACTTTATACAACTGAAAGGGTTTTTAGTTGACCCTTTAAGAAGGGTAATTCATTAACAGAGAGACAGATGGTTGTGCATTTTTGAATTGTTTCTTTTCTATCCATTGTTTGAAATATAGCTGACCATTTTTAATGTTAGAGTCTCAGTATTCATCCAATATATGTATTAATAACAGCTTCAATAAGAAAGAAATTAACTGGATTTTTTAAAGAAGTAAATTCGTAACAGAAACCAGAATTATTAAGTTAAGGAAAGATTACTGGTTTTTGTACTGTTCAGAATAAACTTTCTCTTAATGTAGGAATATGATGATTTTTACATATAATGCCTAAATTATGTTGAGTCAATTAATAAATTAGCTTAATCCCATAGGTCTCAATATACTAAGCCTTTAATAAATTTTAGGATTAGTCACATGATCAATATTCTTTAGAGAAATTTACTATTTAAAAATACATACACAAGAGGGGCGCCTGGGTTGCTCAGTGGGTTAAAAATATATACACAAGAAAATACAACTGGGAGACCATTGTTCACAGGTTTTTCGTGTCTTTCTATGTTTTAAGAACAGAGGCAATTTTTTCCTGACTATATTTTCCATAGTGGCAAAGAACTTTAAAGGACAGATACAGTCTCCTTCCAGAGCAAAAGTCAGTACATTTACTGCCCATTACAAAATATTTGGGTTCCACAGGCTTAGGGTTCTTCTCCTATATATGCAACCTACCCTATATACAGGTGTCAGTTGGTCCTCAGTATGTTCCTCTGTGAGAACTGAGGCTCTGACAACCCAAGCAAAAATGGTACTCTGTACTGCTATTGTTGAGAAATGAACTGTTATTAGTCTTTGATCCAGGAGTCTTGGATCTTATATTAACACTTATAAAACTGTGGCAGACTAACTTGTCACCTTGAAAGAGGATTAAAAAAAAAAAAAACTCAGATCCTTCACCATTCTTGATAAATCCACTATTTTTATTAAAAGTTTCCTAACACACTTTCTCCACACACACAATGGTCCCTGAAGTTTATTAACTCAGGCTGATTGATATATAACTTGTTTAAGAGCAGGAAAACAATGATACTACTGCTAATAAATAATTTGCAAACATATCTAGTGGAAATTGTAAAGTTTACAAAATGTTGACTAATCATTAATCCACTTAGAAATGGGGCTTTTAAGAGGTTAATTTGAATAATCAACAATAGACATTATAACATTTGTTTTCATGTACTTTCTATGGGAAAATAATTATCTCTATTAAATACATCTTTCAAATTAGACTTAGTTTTGTGAAAGATTTTCAAAACAAATTTATCAGTATCATATACAAAGATGACTTGGAAAGAGATGAATAACTTGCCTAATAGATTCAATTTAATTCCTGAAACTTTCCGTAGAAACTTCCAAGAACTAAGAAGTGCTTTAGAAAAGACTTCACTACATTATGATCATAAAAGTTTTCAGCTACAGAGTATCACAAATGATTGATAATTCACACATTTACTGTAGCCTGCTGCTTGGGAAAAAAAAAAAATGAAGTTACCCTTCAGTCCCCTGATAATTAGCTCCTGTTGTCAAAACTTCAGTTACAATTTGATAAAAAAAAAAAAATTCTAAATGTCAAGAACCACGCAGTCTGATAAATATGGATGACATTTAAAAAGCAAAGTAGTACCTACAAAGAAGAAGAGGGTGTCTTGTGAAGCATTTATTAATAAGTTATCTATACCTCATTCACATGGTTATTTGTTCTTTTTTTTTTTAAAGATTTTGTTTATTTATTTGACAGACAGAGATCACAAGTAGGCAGAGAGGCAGGCAGAGAGAGAGGAAGGGAAGCAGGCTCCCCACTGAGCAGAGAGCCTGATGCAGGGCTCGATCCCAGGACCCTGGGATCATGACCTGAGCTGAAGGCAAAGGCTTTAACCCACTGAGCCACCCAGGCATCCCAGTTATTTGTTCTTTTACATGAATAATACCTTCTGTTTATAAAGAATGGTGTAATGCCTTATTTCCCTTTCTAGATAAGTGGAGGTCTTAAATACTAACAAGTTTATAAGTAGTATGTTGGAACTAAAAATAAACCTTCAAAAGGACAATTATACTAAGTATAATAAATCCTGTTTATTGTTTGGAATCAGATGCAGAGAGCTCCCCAAACTATGATTTTTCCCCTAAATTTACTATTAATTGAATTCTTAAGACTACATCAGTCCATATTCATTAGTTATTATCATATTCATTAGTTATTACCATATTTATTAGTTATTAGTTATATAATGTATATATATATATATATACACATATATACATACACACACACACACACATACACACACACAATTCAGACCTGTCATTTGGGTAAGCAGCCACTTCATACCAAATTAAAGACTTACTGACAGTTGGGAGGTATATTGCTATATTGAGTGACAAACAGTAGGTAAAGCCACTATGTAAAATGATTTGGGAGAAATAGCCAACTGTGAATTTTTAAAATATCACAGGTTTTAACAACTTAATTCTCAAAGATAGTCACTGACTTCACTTTGCACTCCATTTTTATCTGTGGTACTTGATGTTAGACTCTCTCTGTATTGATCTTGCTACCTTTTATTAAAAACTTATCATGGAAAACCACCAGTTATGCAAACTGAATAGAAATAATTCCATTAGAATTATTAGACACAAAACACAAAACACAATTTTTCAAGGTTTTAGGTTAACATAGTAAAGGAACACGCACATTTAGTTAAAAATAAATCCATAACTATGAGCCAGAAGTTTTTACCTTATCTTATTTTGGTAGATTTCAGGTATTTTGAGGTTCCAAGAAGCCTAGATGGACTTGAAGATATTGTTAGCCCTAATCCAGCAAGACTGGTGTTCTTATAAGAAGAGAAAGAGAAACCAGGAATGCTTGCAGGCACAGAGGAAAGGACTTCTAAACACAACAAGAAGGCTATCATCTGCAAGCCAATGATTTGTTTTCTTTCACTTTTGCTTTCTTTCACTCCAGGATTGTTAGTATTTTACACCACCCTATTTAAATGAAATCATATATAGTGTTCACTTTTGAGTTCTTCCACTTAACTTTAGATCTCATTTTCTAACTATGGCTCAATAGTTCATTCCTTTTTATTGTTAACTATTATTTTATTGTACATATACAGCACAGTTGGTTTACTCATTCACCTTGTTATGAATATTTAAGTTGTTTCTAGCTTCTGGCTATTACAAATAAGCTACTGTAAAATATTTGTGTACAATCATTTTAGGATATAGGCTTTCATTTTTCTTGAGTAAATACCTGTTAGGGTTGATGTAGAGTATCAAATCATCCATAGTACTTGGCTTACTAAAATGTAACACGGAGGTTGCTGGGGTTGAGGGAAGGTTTTGGAGAAGGACCTAGGCCTTTGGAATGCCAAGGCCTGTGTGACCACTCAGCTATTGGAATGGCGGGGGGGGTTGTACCTTTCCTAAAGCTTTCTTAGCCCAAACAGCTGCCCTGTGATCTAAGAGATGTATGCATTGTCCCTTTAGTGGAGCTCGTAGAACACACTGATCAGCAGTAGAACACACTGATCAGCACATTGTATCTTTCCTGTAATCGGACTCATCTATTTTCTGCAAGACCCCTTGCCATGCATCACTTGCTTGAGAAAGAGTAATAAAGATTTATGATTAAACTGAAACACCAATAAAGGCGAGAGCAAAGAAGAGCAAAGCGTCTTCATCTCTGAGCCTGGACCCCATTGCCTTCTCCTCTCTTTCACAGCAAACTTTGGAATGATCTTTCATCTGTTGGTACAGGGATTGCTGGCCATTCCTGGCAATTGGTGACCTGGACATGACCATCTTGCAATGGCCACCTGACGGACCGCCTGAAAACCAAAGTCTGCCTGCAGTAAGTTGACGTCAGCTCACAGACAAGCTCAGGGAAGTTTCAGACTTGTGTATTTTTACAGAATTAAAAGGTCTCTAAGAACTCCAGATATGGGGCAAAGCCTCCCTTTCTAACAGAGGCAATATATTAAGGTTTTAGGCAAATTTTAAAGGCTAATGGGGCTACCATAAATGAGGAACAGCTCCAACATATGTTACAAGTCATTTTAGATGTAAATCCTTGGTTCCCGAGAATGGTATCTTAGGTGTAGACTTTGGGAAAGAGCAGGTACTAATATGAAAAGAAAAAGATAGGGAAAATGGGACTGCATCCCCTTTTTCAAAAGGACTTTTGATTCCCTGGCTAATATTTATCTGACCCATTGGCATTGGCAGTGTTTAGGTAAACCAGTACTTGAGATCTCTCAGTACTTGGTCTGGCGTACTGAATATGATGAATTATGTGAACAACAAGTTGTTCACAATCACTTAGCAGGAGTTCCTACAGTGGCTAATATGCTTCAGGGGAGAGGTCCATGTGTAGATGTAGGACAACAACTTTTTAAGGACACTGGAGTCTTTGACCAATGCTATCTTTGTGCAAAATGAACTTGGGAATGGATCCCTGATCAGGGCACTCCTCAAGGCTCTTTGCCTCTATTAAGCAAGACCCCACAAAACCCTTTATTGACTATGTCAATAAATTACAGCAAGCTATTGGGAGACAAATCAGTCATAATCAGGCTGCAGACTTACTGCTATTACAGTTGGCATATGAAAAGGCCAACAAAGACTGTCGAGATGCCATGAAAGGGAGCCGTAGTAAAGCCTCCACTATCAGAGAATCAATCAAAGCAGGCCAATGGTTTGGCACAGAAATTCAAAGCAAGAGTCTTTGTGGTGGCATTGCACCCTGCATTCCCAAAGGGAAATAATGATAAATCTGCCTGTTTCTGGGACGCCTGGGTGGCTCAGTTGGTTAAGCAGCTGCCTTCGGCTCAGGTCATGATCCTAGCATCCTGGGATCGAGTCCCACATTGGGCTCCTTGCTCGGCAGGGAGCCTGCTTCTCCCTCTGCCTCTGCCTGCCACTCTGTCTGCCTGTGCTCACTCTCTCTCTCTCCCTCTCTCTCTGAAAAATAAATAAATAAAATCTTAAAAAAAAAAAATCTGCCTGTTTCCAATGTGGAAAGCCTGGTCACTTTAAGAAATAACTCCAAATGTCCACTTCCAACATGTGCTCAGCCCCTCCAGGCAAGCCTCCAAGGAAACCTTGTCCAAAATACCAAAAGGGCTTTCTTTGGGCTAGCCAGTGAAAATCACGATTTGATCATGCAGGCCACCCCTAATGTGGGGAAACTCCTAACGCGGGCTTGTCTCCAGACCCGCCAAAAATGGGGACCTCAGTTTGCTTTAGTCAGATGAGAAAACCACAATTGCCTCTCTCAAGGCCAATACCCTTGGCAGTGCAGGATTGGACCTCCTCACTCAATCATAACTTTTTTAAAGGAAGGAGCAAACTTCACAGAAGTTTCTACAGGAGTCTGGAGTCCATTGCCAAAAAGAACAGTACAACTTATTTTGGGAAAAGCTAGTCTCAATAGCAAAGGAATCAGTTATTCCAGGACTCATTGACAATGACTACACAGCAGAAATTACCATCTTCATGACAGGAAAAGATCTACATACATTCTGTCCAAAAATAAAAATTGCCAGGTATTTCCTTACTGGGTTCCCAGAAGAAAGAAGGGATCAAGTCTTTAGCAGCACTGGGACCAAGGGCATTTATTGGAATGAAGGTATCTTTTTAGAGAGGCTGATGTTAACATACAAGAGAAATTACTTATAGGACTCACTGACACAGGGGCAGACATTACCATTATTAGAGCCACTGATTGGTTAGATAAATGGCCAAAATCCCCTTCCAATAATTCCATAGTTGGCATTGGGACTTGCAACTGAATCTGCCAAAGTTCATCAATTCTTACCTGCAAAAAGCCAGGTGGAAAACTCACTTATTGCCAGCTGTTAATACTAGCAATACCCATTAATCTGTGGGGAAGAGACCTACTCTTTCAGTTGAGAATGAAAATTGGGGATACCCCTTTTTAATTGGGACACTTCCCTTTTTCCTTCCCTGCCTCAACATAGCTGACTTCAGAACCAGTTTGGGTCCAACTGTGGCCCCCTAAAAGGGAGAAACTAATCAAAATAAAGGCTCTTACCCAAGAACAATTAAAATTAGGATACATAGAACCCTCTAAAAGCCCTTGGAATTCTCCCATTTTTGTAACTCCTAGAAGGTCAGGACAATGGCAATTGTTACATGATCTCAGTGCTATCAGTGCAGTTCTTCAACCCATGGGACTACTTCACCAAGGACTGCCATCCCCTGCAACGATCCCTAAAGATTGGGTTCTTCAAGTCATTGACTTTAAAGATTGCTTTTTTACCATCCCTCTAGCCCCTCAGAATAAAGAAAAATTTCCTTTCACAGTTCCCAACGTTAATAATGAATCTCCTTCTGAATAATACAAATGGAAAGTCTTTCCTCAAGGAAGGCTATATAGCCCCAACATGTGTCAATATCATGTACCTAGAGTAATTCAACCTGTGAGAGATAAATGGCCTCATGCCAAAATTATTCATCACATAGATTATATCCTTTGCTCATCCTGATTCAGAGACTGTACGTAAAATACTTGTCTTCTTGAAAAACACTGTAGCTATGCATGGTATGTTAATAGCCCCAGAAAAAATTCAATTTGTTTCACCTTGGAAATATCTAGGTCATGTTCTGAAGGAACTATTAAACCACAAAAATTAACGGTAGATAAAACAACATTAAGGACCCAATGATTTCCAAAACCTCCTAGGATGCATTAACTGGTTCTGTCCTATATAGGGGATTCCAACTCAGTCCTTGTCCAATTCATTTGCAACCTTGAAAGGGGACCCTTCTCTAACTTCCCCCCGAGAATTAACCCCCTTGTCTATATAGGAAACTTCGTTGGTTGAAGGGACCCTATCTTCCCAATCTCTCTCTAGAATTGACCTTAGTTCCAATACTCATTTATTTCTTTTCCCCACACAAAACATGCCTTCTGGACTCCTTGGCAACTCACCCCAAACTTCCAATATTTAGAATGGATATTCTTGGCCAATAACCCCCTCAAAATCTATTTCCCTGTAGCTAGATATGATGTCCTCTATTATAAGTAAAGGTCCAAAGAGATGCTTACACCTGTCAGGAACAGGCCCACATGTATTTCATGATCCTGTTCCTCAAGAACAATTTTCCTCTCTGCACAATAATCATTTACCTATGCAAATTGCTCTTGTGGATTGTATTGGCATAGTTATTCATTACCTCCTAATAAGATACTTCACTTCTCTGCTTGCCACCCTTCCACAATGCCCCTAACTGTAACCTCATCTCCCATTCTTAATGCGCTGACCGTATTTATGCAGCTAGTGTAGTACCGGGCAATGACTCTGCCCTTGTTCGCTCAGGACACCCAGCTACCCAGAGAGCAGAACTCAGAGCCTTGATACTGGCTTTGGAAATCTTTTTCATATGAACTCTTAAACATTCTTAGTGATTCGGTTTATACTGTCTTTGTCTTCCAACATACCTAAACTGCTTACATTAAACCCTGTTTGCTGCCAGCTGTTTATATGCTTTTTGATTTTCTACAACATTTGCTAAAGCAACGTTCTCATGCAGTTTTCATTGGTCACATGCCTCCCAGGCCCCCATCTGCAACAATGGGCAGATGTCATGGTAATGACTTCTTTATTAGAAAAAGCCCATCTTTCACGTTTCTTTTTACATCAGAATTGGAGATCTCTTAGCAAGGAGTTCTCCCTATCCCAGACTCTAGCCAAACAAGTTGTTGCTCAATGCTCTGATTGTCAATGCACAGATACCTCTCCACCTCCTTCTGGAGTTAACCCCTCTGGGCTCACTTCTAATGAAATCCGGCATATGGATGTGACTCATATGCCTCCTTTGGCTGGTTACAATATGTTCATGTCACTATTGATACCTTTTCCAATTATATTACAGCCTCAGCCCTAGCTGGAGAAACCACAAAGCACATTATTAAACATTTACTATATACCTTTTCCGTTCTAGGCATTCCTACAACTGTAAAAACAGATAATGGACCAGCCTATACTAGTCAATCCTTTGCTTACTTTTGTATGCTCTGGAGCATTAAACATATTATTGGAACCACATACAACCCCCAAGGGTCAGGCTATTATTGAGAGCATTTTTTACCCTTAAACGCATGATACAAAACAAAAAGGGGGAGATAATGCATTCTATATCACAATTACAGAAAGCATTGCTTACTCTAAATTTTTTAAATTTTAATTCTGATTTTGAAACTCTGGCCAAAAAACATTTTAAACCTCACTCCTAGCCAAAACCACGAGCCCAAATATTCTGGAAGGACCCAAACATGGGCATTTGGCAGGGACCAGTAGAACTCATAATATGGGGCAAGGTGATGCTTGTGTTTCTACTCAGACCGGACCGGTGTGGATCCCCACTAGAAACATTAAAATTACCATGACCTGGCACAGCCAGAATCCAGTCCCTCAGATGAGTCACCTGAATATAGAGGAAAAACAGCTGCCCTTCATGCGCCTCCCTAGTACCCAAAAGGCCAATTTAATGACCTGGGGAGACCTCAAAAAGACAACTCAGAAAGCCAAGGAGATTCTACAACAGATGGGTAAACCCTCCACTCTTGAAAACATGTTCTTGGCTATGATATCCATACTTAACACCAGTTCTACCATGGTATGTATTCTTGTCTTTCTTCTGCTGATGCCTGCGTGCTTTGTGTCCCTTTTTTGGGCCTATGTTATAAATCTCCCCCTCTGGAAACCTGCTATTTGGGTGGATGCCCCTTTTCCTGTTTTCAGCAATGCCACTAATCTGGTGGGAGGAATTCCTATGCCCTTTGACACCTCTCATGTCAGTAGAACTTTTTGGACCTCAGTCTTTCCTAACTTTACTGTTTTACTGTTTATTCCTCCATTCTACCCTTGTGTGTCTCCACTACTAATATTCTCTGTGCTAGACGTAGGATTCAGAATTTTTTACAATACATTCCTCCTCATGACAACTGAAGGGCTAATTTAATCTGTCTCTCTATGGGAAGCATATCTGATGGTGATACCACCACCAATTTGAATTATTCCAACCTGCCCCACCCCCATAAAGAAAACACCAAATGGACCCCATTAAGTGATCAAATCACATGGGAGTTTTGCAGGGGACAGTTTCCCCATGTTTCATGGCTAGGAGCATGTAGTATCACCAAGTGGGGGCCTATCAGGTCTTTTACTTGTAATGTGTCTTTTAATATCTCTCTTTGCAATTGATCTTCTGACCATTCTTGGACCTTCTACAGTTCTTATCCTATAAAATGGCGAGGGAGTAGGCTTAGTGCCCCCTCCCTGCATCTTGAAGCATTTCCAAACCAGACTTCCTTATGGATACCAGGATATTTATTTATTTATGATTTTAATTTATTTGACAGAGATTGAGAGAGACAGAGAGTACAAGTTGGGGGAGCAGCAGAATGAAAGGGAGAAGCAGACTCTCCACTGAGCGGGGACCCTGATGCAGAGCTGGATCGCAGGACCCCGGGATCATGACCTGAGCTAAAGGCAGATGTTTAATTGACTGAGCCACCCAGGTGCCCCTAGGGCATTTATTTTTTCCCCTCAAAGTCTGGCCTGCCCTTTACAAAAATAACACCTTCAATTACTCTATAACGTTATCTCCAACTTCTTTGGAGCGAATTATTTTATGCATTCCTCACCCATATTTTTACTTGTCAGTAACATGTCCTTGTCCAAAGGCGAAGAGCATTTCATTATCTCCACTGATTGGCCTGGCTGTGAGTTTTACTTGGCCTGCCTTTCATATTCTAACTTATCTGGGCATCAAGCCTCTTCAGTCTTTGTATGAAGGAGGCGGGCCTATTCCTTCATCCCTGTTAATCTTAGAGGCTAGGAGGAATCCAAATCCATTAGCATTCCCAATCAACCATTATCTGACAACAGACAACCCAAGTGCTTCTACTCATTGCCATCTCACCTAGGTCAATTATTATCACCACTGGTGTGGCAGTTGCTTCTCACTCAGTTCTGACTGCTGCTTTTGTGGATCATCTGGCTTTTAATACCACAAGGGAATTTCAACTTCAACAAACTATCAATCAAAAAATATTAGGATGTCTTCAACTAATGGAAGCTGCTATTGAATATCCTGGGGAAAAATAAGAAGCCTTGGCCTGTCATCAAGGCCTCTTATATGACTGGGCTCACAGATCCATCTGTGTTACCCCCATGCCCTGGAACCAGACCATACATGATTGGGAAAAGATAAAGAAACAAACACGTGGACCTCCCACCTCCCCCATGATGATTTAACTTTTGACATTCAGCAGCTAAAGGATCGAATCCTCGCCTCTTTGATAGCACTGGAAAATCCTAACCTTCGTACAGAAGCTTAGCAATCTCTTTCTATCAGTCTGTGGTGGCTTAACCCGGCCATGTGGTTCTTTTTCACAAAATGGGGATTCTTAGGAGTTGCTATTGTAATAATAATTACTGTTTTTCTTCTCATCATAGTCTGCAAAATTGGAATACATGCCCTACCCACCACCAGAGATGTGAAGTGTGTATCTTCACAGTGCAACTGTCTCAGGAACTGCTTGCTGCTGCTTTAAAGAAAAAAAAAGGGGGAGATCTTGGGTTAATGTGGAGTATGAAATCATCCATAATACCTGGCTTGCTAAAATGTAACACAGAGGCCACTGTGGGCAATGGAACATTTCTGAGAAGGACGTAGGCCTTTGGAATGCTGAGGCCTGCATGACCACTCTGTGGTTGGAATGCTGTGGAGTTGCCTTCCCTTGAAACTTTCCTAGCCCACACAGATGCCCTGTGATCTAAGAGAGGTCTGCATTGTCCCTGAGGCCATGTTTATCAGAACTTGTGGAACATACTAGTCAGTGCGATTTTTAACAAACTATCTAACCAGTTGCCAAAATAGTTGAGATTTGAAAAGCAATACTATTCACAATAGCAATAGAAAATAGGAGTACCTAAGGATAAACCTGACAAAAAGTGAGAGAGATCTGAAAATTTAATATCGCTGAGAGATTAAAGACATAGATAGACAGACATGTCTTCTAAGTGAATCAGAAGATTCAATATTTTTAAGAAGCCAGGGCTCCCCAGACCTATAAATTTAACTCAATTCTTACCAAAATTGAAGAGATGACTTTATCAAGATTGGGGAATTCTAAAAATTATACAGAAATACCAAGAGTCTAAAATAGCAAATAAGTTTGAAAGAATTGGAAGACTAAATTCTTTTTAAAGCTACAAGAAACAGAACAGTGTAATGTTGGTGTAAGACTAGACAAAGAGATCAACGGAGCAAGATGGAAAGTCGGAAATAGTCCAACGCATATATGAACCACTGGTTATCAACAAAGGTACAAAAGCAATTCTGCAGAGAGAAGACAGTTGTTTCTATTATCTGGATATCCATATATAGAAGAATGAACTTCAATACACACTTTGCATCACATAAAAAGTTAACTCAACGTGGAGCATAGACGTTGCTTGTAAACCTTACATGTAAAACCTACAACTATAATGTAAAACATACATGTAAACCTACAACTTACATGTAAAACCTACAACTATAAAGTTTCTAAAAACACTCTGGAAAAAAAAAAGATAACAACTTTGTGACAATGGACTATGCAGACATTTTTTCCTGGAAATTTAAAACATAATGGGGTCTTTATATTTATTCTCAACATGGAGTAAATTTAGTAAAGTTGTATCTTTTTGTCCTAAATATCTCTAAAACTAATTGTTCTAAAATTTAGATGTTTCATTTCTGTTTACCAGAAATTTTGCTTACATATCCCCCTATATCTTATAATGAATTACACAAAAACAATAGAACAAATTTGCTTTATTGTTTACAACTATTGTAAATAACTTACACTTATTATCTAACTCTTATCTATTATCTATTTACTATTATATTATGAGCTTCATAGTAATCTTCTGTAGAAAGTTCTATTATTTTCAACCTGTGAAGATATTAATGGACAATTATGGAATGACTTGCCTAAGATCACTTAGCTAACAAAACAGAAGCTGTGATTAAAACCAAATTTCATGGACTCCACTGAATCCAGAGCTTATACTCCAACACTATACCACATGTGATATTTTTATTTAACCTCCTATTCTTTGTAAGCAAGACTCTAAGAGTCTTGCTTGGTACTTGTACTTCTTCTTTAAAAATTTACTTAAAAAAAAAGTAGATAGGCAACTTAAATGCTTGGTTTGAAAATGAAGTATATGGACATTGCATTTCCATACAAGTCCCAATACTGAATAGATTTGGCTCTGTATTCTTGGTTATCCTGTTTGATATTGAGATATAATGAATTTAATAGAAAGTTCACAAGAATAATTTCCTACTAATTTAACTATGTGTATACATTCCCTGTAAAGTTTATATTTTTAAAGACTAAGAGCTTACCATTCCATGAGAAATTACCCTATTCTGTCCCATTTCTCTCCAATGTCTATAGAACATTAAAATTCACAGCTTCTTTATCAAATAGAAAATAAAGGAAAGTATAATATTTATATCTAATCAATTATTACTTATCATGTACCCAATGCAATAGGTCCATAGATGGTGCTATGGGGAGGGCAAGCAATTACCTAAGAAAAGATTCCTTCCATGGAATATAATTACAATATAGATGAGTAGGAAGAATAAATACATAAAGGAAAATGAATCAAGGCAAAATATATTACAGTAATATAGAAAAATGAATGTCAAAGTAATTCAGAGATGAGAGAGTTAACATATGAGAGCATGGTCTAGGAGTTCTTCGTGAAAAAGTGGGATTTCACCCATATTATGAAAACAGTAATTTTGAGGGATAGCATACAGAGATGGAGCCTACCAACAATGACTTTTAATATTAACAAATTATTATATCCATTTTAGCTAATCTGTTGGTAACAAGCTTGATCAGCTTGATTTATTTGTCAATTCAAATAAAAGTAAGATCACAGAAACAAAGGGAAAAATAGTCATTATAATTTGTCAAGTAGTCAATACTACCAACCTAATTTCCTTGTTGTTGTAGTTACTCAAACAAAGACAGTTCTTTAAAATCCATGTTGGAAAGGAGAGAACAAGGCATTTTAGGCAAAGGAGTCAGCAAGACATTTTATCAATTCTTTCTTTATAGCTCTCTGGACTCCCATATCCTCCTGACTGGCTTATTGCAATAGCCATCTCAATGGCCTTGGTGTTGTAAACTCTCTTGCCTTCCAATCCATTCTATTCACAGCCACTGTGTTAATCTCCCCTAAGTACCCATTTGTTGATGCCAATTTTTTGATCAAATGACTTGAGGCAGAAATTTTAGGGACTGTTGCTATAATTTGGGCAATATTAAAAGCTATTCCCCAAAAAGTTTTTCTAGTCAAATATACTTAGAAAACGTTGTTTTTAAAAAAAGCTATGCATGTTTGTGTGGAACTTAAGACTTTAATATGAACCTTCAAAGTGGGAGGAGAGAATGTAACATGCATTGATTCTGGAACATCTTGCCGGAAATAGCTGACATAAAATACAGACAGATTGTGGTGACTATTTTCCAATGTACAGATATTAACTCATCAAAATTATACACTAAATATATACAATCTTAAATTGTCAACTATATCCCAATAAAGCTGAGGAAAAAAATGTATAAGGAATCCACAAAAAAAGCAAAGTTGGAGGGTATAGGGTCAATATTAAAAAACAAAACAATTATATCTGTATACTATTATCCACTGATAATTGAAGTTTCAAAACTAACAGTTAAAATGTAACTAATACTTTAGCAAAATTCATATTTTAAAGTTATTTCCAATTCTTTCACAAGGAAAGCACAAAACATTGCTGAGAGAAATTTAAAAGTGTGTATATATTAAAGGATTTGCCATGATCATTGATTTATACACTGATTAGCGTTAAGAAGTTGATTCTCCACAAGTTGACATATAATTCAACACAATCATATTCAAAATCCCAGAAGGCTTTTTTGAGTAGAAATTGACAGGATGATTCTAAAATTTATATGAAAATGCAAATATCCTGGAACATACAAACAATTTTGAAAAAGGAATTAGAGGAGTTATACTACTAGATTTCAAGACTTACAATTAAACTACAATAATCTGAACAGTGTAACATGGGTACCAAAATAGATATACAGAATAATTAAACAGAGTGGAGAGTCTGTGTAATACAATGGATTTATGAGTGCAGGACCAGCTGGGTATCCATATACAAAATAATAAACCTGGGCCCTTACTTCATACCATATACAATAATTTACTTGAAATAGACCACAGATCTAAGTATAAGGTCTAACACTGTAAAACTTCTATTAAAAAACACTGGGAGAAAATTTTTGTGATGATGTTAGGAAAAGGTTTCTTAGGAAAAAGAAACATTAAAATATGAGCTGCAAAACAAGTGACAAATGACTCTACCAAAATTTTACACTTCTACTCTTCAATACCCATTTAAGGCAATGAAAGGGCAAGCAAGCCACAGATCAGGAGACCATACTGGCAAATATATACCTGATGAAGATCCTGAATCCAGAATATATGAAGAATTGCTACCACTTAGTAATAAAAAAAAGACCCATATCCTAACTAAAAAACAAATAAAGAAAAACAAAACAAAAAAACTAGACAAAAGGTTTGAACTGACATTTCATCTAAAAAAGATTTACTAAAGGAAAGTAAATATGAGAAAAAATGTTCCAGATCATTAGTCATCAGTGAAGTGCAAATTAACACCACAATGTGATATCACAGAACACCCACTTGTATTGCTAAAATTACAAAGACTGGCCATAACAAGTGTTCGTGAGTATGAAGAGCAACTGGAACTCTGCTAGACTGTTGGTGGTAGCAGAGTCCTACAAAATTAGACGGCTACCTTACCTGATAGCATTTCCACTTCCAGGTATGTACTCTAAATAAATCAAAGTCTATTTTTACACAAAGACTTGTACACAAATGTTTAAATCTAGAAGATTATTATTATTATTTTAAAGATTTTATTTATTTATTTGACAGAGAGAGAAATCACAGGTAGACAGAGAGAGAGGGGGAAGCAGGCTCCCCACCGAGCAAAGAGCCAGTTGTGGTCCAAGCCAGGACCTTGGAATCATGACCTGAGCCGAAGGCAGATGTTTAATGACTGGGCCACCCAGGTGCCCCCAAATCTAGAAGCTTTTAACTACAAGCTAGAAACAATCCAAATGACAACCAATAGGGAATCAAATTGTATAATCACACAATGAATACTGTTTAGTAATTTAAAAAATATTGATTCATCATGAGTTTCTCAAAACAAATTTGCTAAGTGAAAGAAGCCACATTCCCTCATCTCACATACACATACATTATAAAGTCATACACATAGGATTGTATAATGTAGGGTTCCATTTATGTAAAATTCTAGAAAATGGCAATTAACATAATGACAGAAGACATAGTGGTTATTGGGGATGGGAGTAGTGGAAAAGCTGGACTACGGAAGAGCACGAGGAAACTTTAAGAATTCGTGGAAATATTATTTTCACTATGATAACGGTTTCACGGGTATACACGTATGTTGAAATTTATCACATTTCAGTATGTGTAGTTTATTAAAAGTCAATTATACTTCAATAAAGCTGTTTAAGAAAAAGTACACATCGGAAAAAACAAACCAATATTTCTGAGCGTGGAATTTGTTGCCCTCTGTAATCTGATCAGTCTCTGAAAATATCTGAATGACACTGAACCATACATGCCAATCTCTGAGGTGTAAGGGTGGCCTGGCGAAATATTTCTCCCTGCTTTGAAAATGTAATATGTTGTTCCCCCTGGAACTTGCAGGATTTTCTTCTCCTTTTCTTTTTTCTTTCTTTTTTTTTTTTTTTAAATCTTCAAAACTTAATTTTATCAAGATAAACCATAGTGTTAAATTTCCCTAGAACATGATCAGAACATGTCCACATGTTATTTGATTTCAGGAATTCTTCTTTTATTAGGTCTTTGAAAGTATTGTCTGTACTCTTGTAGAGACTGAATCTTTTTCTGGCCTTCCATACCAACTGTTTATCATCTATATTGACCAAGACAAGTTTAACGTTGCTCACAGCTTGGCTAAACTTGAGACAGGCTTTTTCCCTCCTCCGACCACTCATCTGCCTTAGGAAATCTACTTGGCCTAACCACAGAGGTCTCTCCCTTTTCTTAGATCATTTACATTAGAAAGCTTCTCATTATGAATTCTCTCTCTGTTTCTTTCAGATTTACATCTTGTTAGGAGCTTCTTGCTGGTTTTATAATCTCCCCGTTTTTCCTAAAAATCTGGGAATCATTCCTAATTATCAAGGGAGAGAATACCCCCATTTCCCAGTTTCTGTGAGAGAGTAGAAGCCTAACTTCCCTTGCTCCGAATTATAAAACTATCTGTCTGTCATAAGGATACAAGATGGCAATGGTCCCCATACCTCTGGAGTTAAAAGCTCTCTTGCACCTTTTATCAGTAGAGCTGAGTTCAGACTACATTCTGATCTTTCTCCCCTGTTGTAATAGCTTTGAGTAAAGCCCTCCATACCTATTTTGTCTAGCACAATTTTTGCACTGATCCAATTTTTAATTTTTTTCTTTATTGCAGTATCTACTTATACTCAAGTCTGTCTGGCATCCTGTAGAATTAACACTAAAAAAATTTTGCTCTGTTTCGATATGTTTTTGAAATGATCTAATTTATTAGTTCTAGTAGCTTCTTTTCCAGTTGATTTAAAAAAAATTTAGTAAATTCTACCACAACGTGGGGCTGGAACTCATGAACCTGAGATCACGAGTCACATGCTCCCCCAAATGAACCAGCCAGGAGCCCCTTCCAATTACTAATTTGATATTTTACAGCTTATTTTTGATGTCTTTAATTTACCTGATAATATAGCAATTATAGCAATCATAAAAATAGCAATTATTTTCTAAAATTCCAAAATCTGAGTTTACCTACACTTTGCACACATTTTTTTTGTTTTCATTTTGTTTTGAGAACTTTTCCATTGATTGAATACTGCGTTTATTTTTAATTTTGCTTTTAATACAAATGATCCCACTGATGAGCAGTCCCACAGAGGCCACTATTTGCCCTTTAAGACCGTACAGGGATTTTCTTTGATTTAACCCCTTATCATGGCTTTGTTTCACTATCTTAAAAGGGGGGGCTTGTAATTTATTTATTTATTTTTTTCCTTTGTCCAACTGTTAAGCTTATTCAGCTATCAGGAAGAAGGGTACTGAGCGAAAAAGACATTAGACAGCCAACTTCTTGTCAGCTTTCCCACAGATTCATTGAATTCCATCTTGTATTGGCATATCTGTTCAATTAAGTGTGAGGTCAGGATGAGATGTCCATGGCTAGGCTTTCAGGAGTGAATACCACCTTGGAAGAAGTTTCATCTACTGTGAATCTCAATGGATCAGAGTATTTTGCTGTTGCATCTATTCACATAATATTTTTGTGGACCCAAAATGTCCCTGCACTATTGTTCCTCATTTTTCCTTTCACCCAGTTGTAGCTACAATCTCTGCCCTTTCCTTTTAAATTAGTTACCATGATTATTTTCGTGTGATCAGAAGATCTCTTGCTCAACCTCACTATCCTCCCTGTTCTATGGAATAAGATTGAATCCTTAAGTATCTCCTACTATTAACCTCCAAGCTAGAGAATTTAATAGTACTTCTACCTTCTTAATTCTTTGTCATACTCCAGAGTAGAGGTAACCCTGGGGCACCTGGGTGGCACAGGCGGTTAGGCATCTGATTCCATTTCAGGTCAGGTCATGATCTCAGAATCATGAGGGTGAGCCCGCCCCATACCTGGAGTCTGTCTGCTTAACACTCTCCCCCTCTCTCTCAGCCCCTCCCAACCTGCATGTATGCTCTTTCTCAAATAAATAAATGTTTAAAAAAAGTGAGAGTATAGATAATCTTTGTTGAATTGTCGAGGATTTAATCTAGATATAAATTGTGTACCACCTAGCAGAACCCTTAGTATTTTAAGTATGGCTTTATTGCCACTGATTTAGTATCTATATAGTTTACATCCATTTGGAGATTGTTTTTCTTCTTTGAAAGAGATTAATGCTTTGCACACTTTGCCAACTTTCTTGGAAGTCTTCCCAAATTAGCATTAAAATAACATTCAAATTTTCTCTGTGCAGCAAACAAAACATTTGATCAATTCAGATGAGACATGATTAGCACCCATTTGCCTAATCTCTTTTAATAATTTGACAGGTAATAACCCTCTAACTGGTCTCACTGCTTCAGTTCTTGTTCCTCTCTTCCGTTTATTTTCAGCAGAGCAGCCAGAATTATTGTGTTAAAATGGAAGTCAGATCATGTCGCTCTTCCATTCATTCCTCCAACAGTTTCCATCTTATTTTATAATAAAATCCAAGGTTCTTATTGTGAAGTATGAAGACCTTAATGGTCTGAGCCCCTTTATGTCTCTCACCTAATCTCTTACACTTTCTCTCTAAATCACACCAATCCCAGTGGCTGCTTTGTCATTGTCTCCTACAGCCCAGCTCTGTTCTCCAAAAACTCTCATTGGGAGTTTTTGCACTGGCTCTTTCCCCGGTTTGGCTCATTCAGATGGAGTCACCTTTTCAACCTAGGATGGAGCCAACCTACCCAAAATTGCAACACCCTAGATTTCTTAGACTTTTCTTGCTCTTAACACATACAGTCTATTTACTTATCTTGCTTCTTATTTAACTTCCCCATAGTACTATAAGGTCCATGTGGGCAAGGCTTTTTGTCTGCCTTGTTGACTTCTGTATCCCCAGTGCCTGGAGCAATGTCTGCTTGTTATGAACAGAATGTGGCCCCCCTCCCCCTTGACTCATGTGGAAGCCCTAACCCCCAAAGTGATATATTAGGGAATGGAATCTTTGGGAGGTAATTAGGTTAGGATGAGGTCATGAGGGTGAAACCCCATGATGGGATTAGTACCCTTTTTTTTAAAAAAAATATTTTATTTATTTATTTGACAGAGAGAGAGAAAGATCACAAGTAGGCAGAGAGGCAGGCAGAGAGAGAGGGGGAAGCAGGCTTCTGCTGAGCAGAGAGCCCGATGCGGGACTCAATCCCAGGACCCTGAGATCATGACTTGAGCTGAAGGCAGAGGCTTAACCCACTGAGCACCCAGGCGCTCCTGGATTAATACCCTTTTAAGGAAGGAAGGGATACCTGCCCTGTGAGGAGACAGTGTAAAAGCTGCTTTCTCCAAGTCAGAAAGAGGGCTCTTCCCAGACACAACAATGCAGTATTCCTAATCTCAGACTTCTAGCCTTGGGAACTGTGAGAAAACGTAGATTAAGCCTCCCAGTCTGTGGCATTTTGTTTTAGCAGTACAAGCCAACTACATCACTGCCCCATAATAGATAGTCAATAGTTGAACAAGCACATACATAAATCAGGGATTGGAAAAGCAAGATCCTGATAGCTTTGGTGTGGGAATCTTCGCTCTAGGCAAGAAAAACTCAGCTGCCACAGACCACTAATACGGTCCATGTTACCCAGTTTGGTGGTAAAAAATAAAACCAATGACCTAGAACTATTGTTGACCATGTTCAATTCAATATTTATTCATTCCAGAGACACGCTATAGTGATTGATTTCAAGTGCAGGCTGCAGAGCCAGAATGCCTGGCTTGAATCCTCAGCTTGACCATTTAATACCTTGTGCAAATTACTTAATCTTTGTGAATCATTTGTAAAATGAGCTTAACAGTAACAGTGGTCTTGAAAAATTGTTAGGATTATGTAAGTTTATACATTTAGAGCATTTAGAATTCTTGACACATTTTTATCACTCACTAGGTATTCAATATTGTTGTTAGTCAACTATTGTGAAGTTGCTCAGCTTTATTCTAGGATTCACAAGTGAGTAAAGATGTGCCTCGAAGCCAAATAGGTACCATTTTCAAACCACCCTGGTTTTATATTCCCTTTTCAGATAAACAAGTCTTTACAGAATGTCAAAATTAATTCCTTACAGGGAATGAACAATGCATTTTAACCTTCAGGAAAAAAAAAAAAAAAAAAGATCAATTGTTCCTTATACTCCTAAATCTCTCAAAGGTCACAACTGCCCGGAGAAAAAACCAGTAATCTGAGATTTTTTTGGTTAGCACGTCCTTGGGTAAAGAAAGCATACCTACTTCTATCCTTTATAATGAATAATGTCTATAATCACACAATCATAGAATATTAAAATTATTAGAGGTATAGGAGTTGATATAGGTCACACTCAGTTTTCTGATGAGCAAATTAAACTCCTGTAGAGAGTTTTCATAATGAATGTTCAGTGTGTAATACAATTCTTACAGTTTGATCTGTATCCTATTATATTAAGGAGAAATAACTTTTGTGGTTTACTTTCTATTTGCTTAGATCAAAACTCAAGGGATGGGGCCGCTGGGTGGCTCAGTGGGTTAAAGCCTCTGCCTTCGGCTAAGGTCATGATCCCAGAGTCCTGGGATCGAGCCCCGCATCAGGCTCTCTGCTCAGCAGGGAGCCTGCTTCCACCTCTCTCTGCCTGCTTCTCTGCCTACTTGTGATCTCTGTCAAATTAATAAATAAAATCTTAAAAAAAAAACCTCAAGGGAGACTGTTAAAAATTCAACACATATAATAATATTCCAATGATAGAGAATACTCAAACATCTGAGAGGATGTCAAGTGAATAAATATACATCGAATGCATAGGTTTTATCTAAAACTTCACATGCCTATGCATAAACATGGTTAAATTTAACATATAAGGACAGGCATCACTTTTACAAGTCAACTTTTTAGATGCCGAACATCATCCCAGATAAAATCAAAAGCAGGTATTGTGGTTGAAATGATATCAATAGTAGCATATGATTTTTATATTGAGTATTTGGCAAATCAAAATTTTAAACTGCTATATCTTCATGCAATTGCAAGCAATTTAACATTATGATTTCTTGTTTTTAACAAACTAAGATGAACCATCTAAAGAAATAGTATGTAATTAAGTGACGAGAAGGTATTTTATAAGGGTCTTTTTTTTTGTACTAACCACTCATTACTCATACTTTGGGCATACTATTCCTAACTGATACAGTGAATCTTAAAAGAAAAAGCCACCCTGCTCTTCACCTATATAAGAACTTTGTCTCCAAATCTTATGCTGTGCATTTCTTCTACTCACTTTCTTCCTCTGTTCATGATTTTTTTTTTTCTCTGTTTGCAGGACATGCTACGTATAGCCTGAGTACTTAGCCTTAGCCAATATGCTACTCAGGGGAAATTGTTCTTGGGGATATTTGGTAAAAATATCTTTACATGGGAAAGCCTATTTCCTTTTATTAAGATGTCTGAATACTCAATAGTAACAGTCATTGAGTTATTTTGCAGAAGGGAGGAGGTTAGGTAACCGGGTGATGGGCATTAAGGAGGGCACGTGATGTGATGAGCACTGGGGGTTATACACAGCTAATGCATCATTGAACACATCTAAAACTAATGATGTACTATATGTTGGCTAATTGAACTTAAAAAAGAAATGGCATTACTTAAATATTCCTAAAACTTTAAAGGCCCTCGGGAAAACAAGGCTGATTCCCAGGCCAGAGATTTACTTATTTTCTAATCAGCGGATATCATAACTTGCAATAATACCCAAGTTGATATTTAGTAGTATTTCATCCAAAAACTATTACATTTCAAATGTCTATTCAATGTTGATGAAGCTAAAGCCAATTGGCTGGATTTTTTAAAATTTAGTCATATTTTATATCAAGTAGATATTAGTACATTTTTATATGCAGTAATAGCACTTATGCATGATCCTTGATTGAATCCCAGTTCCCAAGCATCAACTTCTTCCTAGATTAGCTGAGTGCATTGGGCCTATCGAGCCATTAGCTTTTATTGAAGGACAGATGAATATCAGCCCCCACAGAATAGTGAATTAGTTCTTGCCTTGTAGCAAAGCTTTTTCCTGGTTTCTCTCCATAATGGGACTCCTTTAACCATGCCTTTTTCTAATACAGGCAGAGAATAAAGTAGCAGTCAGAAAAAGGAATGAGACCTATTGAAATAAATCATCAAGTGGGCATGGCTTTAGCTTCTCACAGAAGGGTGATCTGACATGATTAATCTATAACAATAATAGGTGGCCCTATGGGGGGGTCCATGGCAATTTGATATCGAAGTATACATGTTCTATAATTGAAGTAATAGCTTTCATTCAAGAAAAGCTTAAAAAAAATTACCTGAAAGGATGTACTATCTGATAAATGAATCTTGTGATGGAATAAAATGTTCCCTCATTCTCCAACCTTTTTCTTTGAAGATATTTTACACTTACACTTATACACAATCACTTTCTAGCACATTTTATTGAGCCATGTATTTTGAAGCTGAAATAAAGAGATGTGAAAGAAATACTCCATAAAACCACACCTTGGAATTTAACAGATAAGTAACCCATGTAGAGGAAATAATTAAAATGGTTAGCTGGTTTTTTTCTTTCCTGGAAAAGCAAAATCTCTTATAATTACCATTTTCTAAAGTAGTTTTTTCCGAGATTTTTCAGAATTAGTATACTAACATTTTACTTAGGGGCAATTTGGGAAAATGGGGAACGATGTTAAGAATGAGTGCTTTTACACTATTAGCAACACCTCAGTCTGCTCTGAACATCTACTCTTATACAAAAATGAGAACAACAGACTTCCACCACCAAGCAAGGTGTACAGCATTTAAAAGACTTTTCCCTCCTATAGTAAAAATAAGAAAAATAAAGGTGAAATGAAAATCATATTTCTCTGTGGGATTAGAAGAAAGCATTTGCAACAGAACAGGGATAAATCAGCCTTGAAAGCTGAACAGAGCACAGTGTAGTTTCTATATAATTACTAGAGAAAATGCATAGACTTAAGAAGAAAGTTCTAAAATCTTTGATTCAAGTTTCCACCTTGAGAAGCTTTAAAAGATGATCAGATTAAACCCAAAATAAGAAAAAAATATAAAAGTATAAATAAAATTAAAAGAAGAAAATTATGAAACAGAAAGTAAAAAATAGAGGAAAAAAAATCAATGTAACCAAAAACCAGATTTTGGAAGAGAAACAAAATGGAGTTACAACTACAGTGAACAACAAAATATGAAAATACCAATTACCAATATTAGGAGTAAAGAGGAATAATTATTATAGATTATGAAAGCATTCAAAGAATAATAAGGGAACACTATAAACAATTTTATGTCAATCAATGTGACAACTCAAATGCAATGAAGAAATTCCTGAAGGACATGAGTTACCAAAACGAAACTGGTAAGATCTTGAACAGTATTGTATTTAATAACTTGAATTCAAAATTTAAGACTTTCCCACAAACAAAACAGTAGGCCCAAATGACTTCACTGGTAAATTCTAGCAAATATTAAAAAATTGTATCATTACTTCATTAGGTGCAACAACAGCATTTGAGCAAATTCCATGTCCATTCCAATTCTCAATAAAATAGGAATAAAGGGAAATTCTTCAATCTGATAAAGGTCACTTAGGAGAAAAAGAAATCTACAGTTAGCATCATATTTAATAATTAAATACTTTCCTTTCTAAGGTACCAGACAAGCTTCTTATCCTCACCACTTTTAACAATACTGTAATGGAATTTCCACCCTGTACAATAAGATAATAAAAGAAAAATAATAAAGATTGAAAAGTAAAACATATTTTTCCAAAGACAACATAATTTTGTTCATTGTAAGTCCACAAAAATATGCAAAAAAAAGAAATACTAGATCAAGCAAATTATCCAGTTGTCGTTCACAAAGACAATATATAAACATCAATTGCCATTTTCTAAACAAGGAACAGTTGGATGATAAAATTTAAAAGCCAAAACCAATCATAATATAATAAAAAAGAGTGGATATATCTAGTAAAAGATATTTAAGATCTCCATAGAGGTAGAAATGTCCATTAATGGGTCTTTTACAAACACAATTTTGGTGTATATATTACCCATCCAACGATAAACTATTAGGAACAAATAAATTACTGTTGATACTTTCAACATCATGAATGTATCTTTAAATGATTTTACTCATTAAAATGACTAAAAGAAACCAAGCACAAAAATGTATACATTGTATACCTTATATTCTATGAAACTGAAGAACATGCAAGTTAATTTATGGCGTTGGAAATAAATAAAGTTGGCTTTTGGGTGGGGGACTGCTTGAAAGGGAACATAAAAAAAACAAGGTTGAAGATTTTCTACTTCTTGATTGGGATATTTATACTGGTGAACATTTGTCAAAACACATACTGTACTTTAAAAACTATATTTGCTATCTGTAAGTTCTATCTCAATATAAAATGTTTAAAAACTCTGGTTAATACTCTTTCCTCTTCTCATCTTCTACCACACTGGATGAGATCATAAAGTAGAAATGTAGGGAGTGAACGAGGGTCGAGCACATCTTTATCGTGTTCTCCCCCATTGCTATCTCTTATTCTCTAAATGATAATTTCAGGAGTGCTTCCTATGTGCTGGGCATTATATTAAGCAACAGGTATAGGACGTCCGTGAAGATAGGATTCCTACACTCAGCTCACACCAGCTTGTGTATTCCAACCAATGTTACTTCAACAGTGTGTCGCCAAGCCTTTTGGATCCGCAGCAAAGAATCATCAAATGATGGATAGCTAACTCTAACCTCATTCCTTGGTATCTGGAAATAATTTGGTGCAATAGAAGTATCTCAGTACAATTCTTTGAACAGAAAGAATTCTGTATGTCGTGTTATCTGTCACCAACAGTCCTGCGCCCTCAGAGTGATTAAATGTGGATACTGCATGCACACTACACTCCAGTGATAAAACAAAGAGGCAACGGCAGAGTGCCTAGTGCCTCCTAGTCTATATATTCAAAAATGTATCCTAAAAGTCATGGGAGGCCATTACAACTTTGTGTGTGTGTGTGAGTGTAGGGGGGCACATGCATGTGGCAAGGCAGGGTGAGGGGGAACATTACATTTTTTAAGCAGCAGAAAGGCAAGTTTGGTTTTGCCTTGAAAGAGATGACTATGATCACCATGTGAGAAAAGACTGGGCAACAAGCTATTAAACATAGACTACGTTAAGGCTATTACATTTTGTCAAGAAACCATGAGGGATTAAAAATGGGAGTGGATTTGAGACATACTATTAGGGAAGAAGAATATATAATGATAATGGAAGACACATACAAAGCGATTGTCTAAGGTATTTCTCAGGTTTCTGGCTTGAATGAGCAGGTAGAGAGTAGTGCCATTTTCTAAGACGGAATGTAAGAAAAGATCTTTGACTGGGTTGTGGGTTAAGTTCAGAACTAGACAGAGTTTCAGAGGATTGTGGGACATCCCATGAAGCTCTACAGCAAGTAGCTAGTTAGTTGAAAGCACAGCAGACAAGGTTGAACTGGAGACAGTTGTGTGTTGGGAGTAAGCCCGGTACAAACACTACCTGAAGCGATAAAGCTCATGTAAGAGAAATATTGAGTATAAATAGCAGGGGGGCAAGCAAAGATCACTGAATAATATGGACTTTTAAATGGACTTGTTAAAAAGAGATAAGCCCCTAATGACCATTCTAGAAGGAGTGGCCAGTAAAGTAGGAGGAAAAATCAGAAATCTTATAGAAGCCAAAGGAGAAACATGCAGAGAAAGTTCATCAAAGCTGCACATTGCCTGATCAGCCCTCTCAAGGGACATTATTAAACCAGAGCCCGTTCAACTCAGATCAAACTTAATTGATCACTTGGTAGCAATGGATATTTATCAGAAGTAGAAATGGAGATATATGTAATTCTTACCATGGCTGAAGCCATACCCCACCACAAACCACCTTCTTTCTCCTTCTTTAATATGGCATTTGATTAAGTGTGAGTGTTAGCTTCCACTTACCACCATGACCAACCAAATGGGCAACGACTACCTCCATTTCACAGAGAACAGAAATTTAGCAAACTGCCTAGATTTTAAGTGGCAGAGCCAGTATCTGAAACAAGTTTCCCAAATCCAAGGCTATTTCTACTATATCAGGATAACAGAAGCTCTCCTGCCTCCTCCACCATCCTCCTAAGAAGGATAGCTTTGTAATAGTCATGATCCTTGGGAACTGCTATCAAAATCGATGCCAAGCATCTTTCTTTTTTTCTCCTTTAGAAAATGGAGGGGGAAAATGTAGAAATGTATTAATAACAGTTAACAATGGAGTGCTTGCTATGGACAAATGGTTTTAAGCACTTTACACATAGTACCTCTAATTCTCCATCAGTCCTTTAAGCTGATGTGGTTACTACTATTTCGTCTCTAGAGATGAGGAAACTAAAACCACAGACTCGAAGTATTATGCCCAAGCATGTTTCCACAGCTGCGTCTGAGTGGATGTCTGCTGTGAAACTAGGATTCAAGTCTAGGGCCTCTAGATTCAGTACTGTATTCTCAAGATTAAAGTCTTGCTGCTCAATGATCCTTCAGTGAGACCTGAAAGAACTGTCTAGATCCATTGGCCTCAAAACAATATACAGATCCAGGTGTTAGAGTGCCTAAAGTTCATTAGTAGAGACTTGTTTCCTGGGGATCAGTTTTGCTTGTTCCAGACATCATCCACCAAAATCAACTTGTTTTTCCCTTTCTATGAATGAGATTGAAAAAATAAAACAGAGGCAGCTGGTGATAAAGTGAGTGATGTACAGAGCAGAGATGCAAGAGAGGGACTAAGGGCAGAGATAAACAAAGTGGGGTGTTTGTGTAGGACCTTTCGGGTTTAAACAGAGTTTCTTACCAACAGATGAGAAGGGAGAGGCAGAGCTCAGCCCTAGAATTCAAGCCTCAATTCTAGCTGCTTCTCTCTCCAACAGAGCAAAACTTCTATATCTTTTTATTTGTTCTGCTCTTTAAGTTTCCTACATGCAGGGGTACATTTATTCACCTTAATTTAATATTCTGTTTGTGAGACTGGAATTTTGATAAACCATGACTAATTACCTTTGGTCTCTAGGAAGCACAATGGCAGAGTCCATAGCTCTGCAAATTTCAGCTGCATAAAAAAGGAAGCTCAAAGTATGGCTGGTTGTTTATAGCTAACTAAGAAAGGAAATGGTCTAATTTGCCAATGAGAAAACATGATCTGTCCCTACAGGGTATACTGCTAAAAGAGAGTATGAACCAGTGCTAATGCCAGTGTTCTGAAAATGATTCAGCTCTATCCGTTGATGCCTTTTTTCTACATCTTTTTGTCATTCTCGTTTTCTCTGGCACTCCTACTCGGAAAAAGGAAAGAAAAATCAAGGTCTGAAACTTCAACCAAGTCTTTTTTAAAACTTAGTAGCTCTAGGAAATAGTGGGGGTGGTTTTTGTTGTTATTATTTGGTTTTTAGGTTTTGTTGGTTGTCGTTGTTTTGAAGAGGGATAGGTAAAAACTGTGAATACTGATTTAAAATACAAACTGTTTTATCTTCAAAACACTTGGTCTATGGGATATCCAATACCATGAAAAACCAAAAGACAGATTCCTAAGTGAATATGTAATGTTTCGGCGGGAGGAGGTCTGTGAAATGATATCTTAAATTATATCCTTGATTTGAAATTGTAATTTTTTTTAAGTAAAATCATTCTGTTTCTCAAGGAGTAAGATGAAATCAAAGAATACATTATGTTTGATGTAGTCATTAAGCAGTAAAAAAAAAAAAACAACAAAACTATAACCAAGTAACCAGAAAAGATCTTTACTAATCAGAGCTATTCTTTTGCTCTCTCTCTCTCAATAGTAAGTTTATATTTCACCTAATCAGCTGTATCCTTTTAACCTTCAGAGCTAATGTCTTTTTGGCCTGCATCTTCTTCAGTGTCTACAGGGTGACGAAGGCTACCCGGACAACACTAGAAGATGGCCCTTCAGCTGGTGGCAAAAGTTGTGAAGCCATTTACATCTGGACAAAGGCACACACTATCTGTCCCAATACATTTCTAACTTTCTATAAAGTTAGACTGAGACTTTCTTGTTTCATCCAAGCTGCAATCACTATTAATGTTCCCGGTGATAATTGGTCCCTCTAAAAACAATTTAAAAATATGACGAACACATGAACAAGTGATTTCTAGCTTTAAAACTAGTAATGTCAATACTATGAATTGCAGGTCCACGAAGAAACCATGTCTTCTTTCTTCTTAAAATTCTTCATGGCTCCCTATTGCCTGCAGGTCAAAGTCCAAATTCCTTAACAAGGTATTAAAGGCTTTTTATAATCTATCTGCAACCCAACTTGAAGTTTTAGCTCTTCCATTACCTCACACTGACTTACTATTACTACTACTAGAGTAAACATCTGGTGTTTCCTTGAGTATAACATGGATTTTGACCTTTGTGCTTACCTTCTGCTAAATAAAGTCATGCTGGTGAAAGGCAATAGCATCACCTTGGTGACTCTAAGAGCATGGGTTCTGCCATCACCTTGCCAGGATTTAAATCTCAGCCCTATCATATATTAGCTATGTAACTTCAAATAAGTGAGTAATCATCTGGAGCTCAGTTTTCTTAGTGACAAAATGAGGGAAATAATGAGGCATCTTTCAGAGGATTGAAAAATTTTAACTCTGTGCTTTCTTCTGAATTAATAATTTGTTTTTCCATTACTGTTCATACCCTTTATCACTTTTTTACTCATGCCTTCTCAATTTGTACATTATAGGTACCCATACCTTGATAACCTACAGTGCCTAGAACCTAGCATCTCTAGTACAGACTTAAAATAATTGACATAATTGTAATGTCAAATATAGTGGTAGTACCATGTTATTTAAGAAAACATAAAATGGATCATATTGCTACAGTACACTTGAAATATCAGGGATGTGCATGCCAAAACGCACTGGTAGGTGAGGTTTCAAGTCATTTGAGATGATCTCAGTGATGAGATTGTAAGTGATTTTTTTTTCAGGTTTTTTGTAGTTTGCAGAGTACTTACAATATTGTTAATATGAAAATGGTATAAATATTTTTAAATTTTGTTGGAATATATTCATGATGAGAATACTTAACATAAGATCCACCTTCTTAAATTCTTCAGTGCACAATACATTATTGTTGTCTATAGTACCATATGGTACAGCAGATCTCTAGAGTTTATTCAACTTACCAAACTATAACTTTATACTTATTGATCAGTAACACCCTATTTAGCCTTTCTTCTTCTACAGACTTCTTATTATGTCCAAAGTTTATTCTACAGTTTTTTACTCCTCTTAAATCTCTGGATTCTCCCTCTTCACCCTCACTTAGCTGCTGGCATTGAATGAGAACTACTCAACTTAGAGTTACTAAACTTTTCTGTACCTATGGCTACAGTTTTCCCTCTTTTTAGTTAAAATGGGAGAAATAACAACTCCTCTGTTTTTGGAATCCCATCTGCTTTGTATTCTCAAAAATGTCATTGTTTCACTTATCTCTTTTTATACTTTCAAACCTGTCTTTTCTACCAGCTCTTTCCAATTTGCATTTTAACATGATCACATTTCACTTGTGTTTAAAAACAACTAGACCAGGAAAAAAAAATCCCTCATTTATGACTATGGTATTTTCCACTCACTGCTCTATTTTTTCATTATCAAACTTAGTTAAAAGAAAAAGTTGTTCTCAGTATCTCAGCATCTTCACTTCTTACTTCCCAGTAGGTTCCAATTCAGCTCCCATCTTTCCATTCCTCTGGAACTACTCTTACTGAATTCACCAGTGGACTCCATGTTACTAAATCAAATGCATGTCTCTAAAGCCCATTTTCATGACTTGGTCACATTTGACACAGGTGATTATTCCCTTTTACTAGAAATACTTTCTGCCCTTGGCCTTCATGATACCACCTTTCCATGTTTTGTTCCCATATCTGTCATCTATTTATTGGTCTCATTATTGGCTTTTCCTTCTGATTTCTATCATTAATGTTGGAAACTACCAGGATCCTCTTCTATATTCTCTTCTTCTATGTCCTTTCTATATCTTTGGTATACTATGTGCTTCTATGATTTCAGTTATAATCTGAATGATGTATTTCTAGAGCTTTCATATTGCTTCTGATTTCAAGATTCTCATATCCAGCCATCTGTTTGACATTTGGATAGCTCATAGTCATCTCAGATTTAATATGTACAAAACCTCTACTCACTCTGTAAATGACACTATCTTCTACCCAATTCAAGATAAAAACCTGGCAGATTCTCTCTCCCTTCCACTCACATCCACTTAATCACCTAGTGTTGTTGGTTTTGTCTTGTAAAGGTCTCTCAAGTACATCCACATCATTATATCTTCACTGCTAATAATATTCTAAAGTTGTAAACATTTCTATTGTATTTCTATAAAAGTCTTCTAACTGGCCTCTAGAATTTTCTTAACCTATTTTTTCTTGGGCATTGTTAAATCCATGACTTCCGTGAAACCTCAAGACATATACTATGCTAAATACTGGGACAAATACTGTAGATACTCCAGTGAATTCAATTGTGGGCCTGGGTTCTGCTACAGATTAGTTTATAGCTTTGTTAAAAATGGTGGCAAGTAGAGGGGAAAAAAGATTTGGCTAACAATTTCACGTCTTGTTCAATGTCTCTCATGGTTTTAGACCAGAATAGCTAATGGCCTATAGGCAATTTGAATTCTCTCTAAATGTCAAAAGTCAAATTTGTTCTCTTCTCCCCCGATATACTAGACCTAGAGTAGGTATTATCTTACTGAATCTTTGTAATAGCTCTGTGAAAAAAGGAACAATTACCACACCTTTTAAAGGCAAGGAATTAATGTGCATAATGAAAAGATTGGAAAATTAGACAAGGTCTCATTTGACATTGAGCTACAATGGTCTGTATTCAGAGCAAGAACCTGCAACTCTTGTGTGGGTGGCATATGAGAAGCATAGTTCAGTGGAATTAGAGATGGCTTTATATAAGGGGTCATTTGTGTTGGAGTTTGGGTGCCCAGTTTAAGGCAGTTTAGTAAAATTTTAAAGCTAATGAGATTATTTGATCCAACACTCCATTTGCAAAGCACAAGAAATTAAAGTTGCAGTTTAGATGATTTACTTGCCTGAGATTATGCAATAAGTCTTTTTGAGATCTAGGACCTAGAACTGGATTGCTCAGTTCAACCCTTATTTCAATGCATATTCCTCGTGCTTTCTTTTAGGCTTTTTTGCTTTATAGGAAGACTTTCCATAACATTTCCTTTAAACTGCAAACTTGTGATGTGAGCTTTTAAATATATTTAAACATTATAAATATTCCAACTTGAAGTAGTTTATTTAAATTTATCTTGGAATATAAATGTTTATATAGGAGGAAGACAATAATTGACAGTGTCTTCTCAGGGTGTCAGGAACAGTCTAATAATATTAATAAAAACAGAAGAGTCAGGAAGTGCTTTTGAATGACAAGAATCTGGCTGGGGCTGCTTGTCTAACTAAATCAGGTCCAGGCTTAAGGCAAACAAACAAAAGGCCAGGCCCAAAAACAGAGTGCTAAGTGGGTTAGAGATTCTGACAGAAAATGCAGTGCTCTGGCTAGTTCCCTGAGAGAGAAATATTAGGGCACATTAAAAGACTCCTCAGAGCTCCTGGATGACTCAGTGGGCTTTCTCTTGTCTGACATATTTCATATTAAAGAAAATCTTACCCCTTTCATGCCAGATGGAATATTTTCAGGGTTTGTTCATTAATAATTTGGGTAAACAAGCCCAGACAATGCACCACTTAATTGTGATCATCACACTGTTAACATTTTTAGAAAATGCAACAGTCTGATTAGATATTCATCCAAGCTCTTCTCATCAGCCATTGCATCCCCTAGAGGACTTCCCTCTTCATGGATCTGAAGCCAGAATTTAGCCTAATTTCAGGGCCCCTGACCCTGTGTGCCTCTCTCAGATCTCCTCCTTAAAACAGGAAAAGGAGTAGACTAAAGACCTGTGGATAATTAAACTCAACAAAGAACAAAAGGAACAATCAAGCTTATCTTTGAGTCTTAACCTCTTTTGTTCCACCAGATATTGTAGTTGTCTCCTGTTCCATGATCATACAATTTGTATATTTTATATGTATAATTTATATGGCCTGAGGTTAGGACTATACCATTTCCATGTGTACAGGTGATTAGTCATGTTTGACAAGCTTGATGGGGAAATAATGGGAATACATTATTGGGTACCAGACATTTAAAGCTTAAAGGCCTCAGGATTGATTGCTTTCTCAATGAGAACAGGCATGACAAATTGCTTATGTGATTTTATTCACAGTAACACTTTTTAGAGGATCACATAGATAGACATGATCTTAGATGCTGGGATTTTCATGAATCTAATATAATGGCCATTTTCTTCTGTATGTGACTTATGTGTGTGTCAATAATGCTTAGGGTGGAAGCCATATTGGGTGGTCGGCATTTCAGTCATATGCTAATCCACCATTTGGGTAGAGTTTCTCTTTGACTAGGAGAAACCTGGGAGGTCATGAGGACCCAGAGGAAGGGCAGCTGACCTAGGCTGCAGAGTCAGGGAAGACCTGGAAAAGGAGATAGCATCTAAGATGTTTGGGTTTAGGAAAAAACACAAATGTGAATTTCTAGTGGAGTAAGTGACCATTCTATATTGATAGGAAGGAGGATCATAGTTCAATTTTTGGCATGTTAAATAATAGTCCATTATTAAAGAGAATTTGTTCTTTTGTGGATGGTATCAGGATTGAAGAAAAGTTTGACTAAAATAAGATGTGAATTAGGAACTGGATCTATACAAATTTATTTAAAGATAATGGAAATGGAAAATATTAGAGCCAAATGGTCAGGATCTCATACTTTGAAATTAGCTTCTTTTATCAAGGCTTTCTCTAGAATGGAGGTGGTAGTTAATAGTTATTGAATAACAAAATCAGATGTAAATGCATAGTGATTCATGGGATAAAGATTCTTAGAATGGGTAATGGTGTTATGATATTTCAATTAGGCACATATTTTGCTTTAAAACATGGAATTCTGCCCTCCCTCTAGAATAAATTGGCTGAGAATTTGGGTTAGAGACTGCTAAGCAAAAATCATCTACAATAGGTCATGAGATATAAAATCATATCAGAAATCTTTGGATTTGTTAGGGGGCTAGTCTGGAATAACACGTATAGATTTTCTGAGTACCTGTGTTAAATATCTAAAGTGAGATGATGAGAGTAACGATGATGAAGATAATAATGCCCTAATATCATCATTTAAAAGCTTAGAGCTGGGTTCCTGGGTGGCTCAGTGGGTTAAGCCTCTGCCTTTGGCTCAGGTCATGGTCTCAGGGTACTGGGATCGAGTCCCGCATCAGACTCTCTGCTCAGCAGGGAGCCTGCTTCCCCCTCTCTCTCTGTCTGCCTCTCTGCCTACTTGTGACCTCTCTCCCTCTCTCTCTCTCTCTGTCAAATAAATAAATTAAATTAAAGCCTAGAGCTTTAATTTTTTCTATAGGAAAAAGTAACCTAACTATTTCAAAATGAAATATATAGGGCTACAGAATTTGATGGGGTTTAAAAAGCTACTTAGCAGGGTGCCTGGTTGACTCAGTGGGTTAAAGCCTCTGCCTTCAGCTCAGGTCATGATCCCAGGGTCCTGGGATCAAGCTCCACATCAGGCTCTCTGCTCTGTGGGGAGCCTGCTTTCTCCTCTCTCTCTCTCTGCCTGCCTCTCTGCCTACTTTTGATCTCTGTCAAATAAATAAATAAAGTCTTTTAAAAAAAAGCCACTTAGCATATTATAGACATTTATGATTGTGCATTTATTGAGTAGGTCATGGAAGGTGTTATACCCAGAGTGCTGATTGCAGATGATAATTGCATTAATCACTCTTACTTTTACAAATATAATTCTCTGCTGCTCATTGAAATAAAAGGTCAGATATTTTCCATTATAAAATTCATTCATGCAAGAGATTGTGAGAAAAAAAATACCAATTAAATAAATAAAGACAATAACAACTATCTTCACATCATATAATATCCACAGTTAATGCTCAATGCTTCTGGTTTTCTGTACATTGGTTTGTTTCTTATTTGCATTACATAAAGAGTTATGTGCATGTTATGTGAAGAAGTTAGTATACCCTTTTTTAATTTGTCATAGCAACAAGTATTTTCTAGATTATAGTATTCTGGGTGAATAAGAAGAGCAATTTTTACAACTGTGTAAGATTGCATCCAGAGGATGTTTATCCATTTGGTATTGTTAAATGTTTATATTGCCTCTTTATATTTGTATAAATAAAGCTAGAAAAATACCATGTGCTTAATGCTTTTTCTATAATTAATTTTTTTTGCTTAGAATAGCTTCCTAAAAATAAGTTATGAAGTCAAAAAAATTGCTTTCCAAAATATTTTCACATAAATTCACATAAGTAAAATACAAGACAGCAATTTTTTTTCTAACAACATGTAAGAATGCCGAATTTTGCTTATGTTATTTTTCTATTGATTATTTTAGGTAAATAAACATTGCATAAAAGTATTTTTGCTTCTTAATTTCTAGGAGTTAAACTTCTTTCTATTTCTAGTCTTAAGCCATTTTATTTGCCAGAACTTGCAAATTATTGTTAGATAAGGTATAGACAGGTGTACTGCAGAAAGATCACAGCTTTTGGCTTAAGAAAATCTGAGTGCAAAAAGTGACTGTGATCATAGGGCAGGAGCTTGATCAAATTACAAAACACTCTGCATTTCAAGTCCTTTGTGATAAAAATCAGGTTAATGTTCATTATGTCCAGATTAGTGTGAGAATTAGCACAAATCTTTATAATAGGTTGGTATGTATTAGATGTTCAGTGTGTGGTTACTTCTATTATTCTGATTGTTGTCTCTTTTGCTATCACATGTTTTTATTGGGATTTCCCACAAAATATGGCAGGGATGACTAGAGATTAAACATGGTATAATTGGTTTTTGAACAGAGGCTGTCCAGCCAGGAAATGACAGGTTTCCCTGTCATTCCTTCCACACAACTCCTTTGCACATAGGTGGGGTTGGTCATGTGATGCTTTCAGTCCCTGTCCCAACAAAATATTTTCGAAACCCATCACATGCAGTCTCCTACCACTCCCAATGATCGGGTTTCTATGTTGATTCCCGGGTTGACTACATGAAAATAGCAAAACTTTTGTCATCCGAGATCCCAGAATGACTGTGTGAAGTAGAATTTCCCCCTTTCCTCCTGTCACCTGATTTCTCCTTGGGTGAGAAACCAAGTGATTGTGTTAACCCTAAGACTCCAGAATTTCTCTGTTATAATTCTAATGTTTCCTTGTACTTAGAGAAATTCCTCTCAGAAGTGGTGTGGTGTCATAAAAGTAAATGAAACTACATAGCATTGGCTCAATAATTAGATGATGGGTAACAAGGAAATGGATATTGGTGTCTGGAAAGGTGATTCATGTTATACAATGACAAAATACTGGGTTAAATTGTCACACAATAATTTGGAATGCAGGTCGGAAGACCCCATGCCTTTTTATCTTAGGAATAAGGACAGAAATAGAATGTTAAGGGTTACTCTATGCTGCATTTAGCAAGCATTAGATGAAAGAGAGATCCAGAACTGGCCAATCTGCACTGAGGGATTTCTACTCAATCAGCAATCCAGCTGAAAGCAGTTTGCCATTTTCTTATCATTTTCCCTGGGTGTTGACAAATTCTGGAGGAAGTCAAAGAGGAGACTGCATTATATCAGGTATGCTGTTGGTCTTCTTTTTCAGGGATAGGACAAGCAGTAGAATGTGTCTCCACTACCTACATTCCACTGGTCAGAGCTCAGTAAGGGAAACCCTTGATTCCATAGGGCTATAAAATAAAACTCCTGCCTGGACAGTTTCTTCCCAACAGCTCAACTCCAAGGAAGTAGAACCAACATTTTTGCTTGATGAATACCTAATTCCACCACAGCTATTAGATTAGCCCTTTAATATTTCAGGATTTTTCTGTGAGAAGAGAGTGCTTAAGATTATGCATATTATATGGGGATTTTTAATCAGCAAGTCTATAATCGGGGGGAAGTTAATCACAAAGTCCACTGCTCTATCTTAGCACTCCATTACCAGTGTTGAAGGGAATGTGATCGGTTTCAGGACCAATGGGGGCTTGTTTCTTTATCTTAAAGGCAGTTCAGGTACCTGGTTCCTGATGTTCTGTTTTACTTCTGTGGCCATGATACTAGATTTCCTCATTTACTGTGATTGCGATTTGCTCTCTGGCTGTGTTGTCCTTTATCAGCACTCAGTAACTGAAAGCCTGTTCATGCTGGGCTTCTGCCCCTTTTCTAGTTGAGCAATAGCTTATAGAAAATATTCTTGTGGGTTTGCCTGGGTTATCTATACTCAGAGTTTTTCAGGATTTTGTAGTCAGATTTGAAGGCAAGAAGTGAAAGGTCTAAGGTCTATTAGGGAGATTAGGTTTTCAATATTTGAGTTTTCCGTGAATTTAAGAACCTTCTTTCAACTTTGTCAGAAATGCCCTTCTACTGGAGAAGAATAAAGCCCCATTAGGTGCTACTGCCTTGACAAATTCAATAGTAATAGGCCTACAGACAGGAGACAGATGCTCCTGTGCTTGAAATACACAGCTGGTGTGCCAGAACTAACATCGCCCATCTTTGCTACCCTTGGTTTCATTAACCTTCAGATCTCCTTTTATTATTCTGTCTTAAACTAATATTATTCCCTCAAGAGTCTGGCATGAGCAACAGAACATGAGCAATAACAGTAATTGTGTTAACCAATTAAACTATCATTTAATGGAGACCTAAAGTTTGCCCTACATACCTATCTCAGATTTAGGGTAGATATTAGGACTGCATCTTAGCTCATGCGATACAATTTCCTAATGTATCTTTTTCCTCGTGCCTAGATAATTTTGTTCAATCGGCACAAAACATATTGTTATAATTTCTAACGATGCTATATATTTGAGCCCTCCTAAAAGCACACTGCAAAAATGGAATAGGAACCCATGTTATTTTAATCTCCTCCATGATTTTATCAAGTTTAAACACAGGATTTATTCTACTATTTTAAGAATATGGTAGAGAATTAGAAAGTGGAATATCAAAAAACATAGAAAGACCTCTGAGTACTCCAACTATTTATTTATTTTGCCCAATATTTTATTTCTAACACTTGTTTCAAGTGTTTCATCCAGCTATTCTGAAAATTCCTCCTTTTCCTCAATTTTATTTGGCTTTGTGGATAAATCTTCTTGGTGATCAATAACAAAGTATTATAAAATGGAGTTAATAATCAAATCAACAGTTTCCTAGGCACACACTTTACATGTGTCTGGAGAAACTGCTTTGTGGACCTGCTCTCTCCTGCCATGTGGCAGCAGCTTACAAGGTGCTTTGGTCAAGAATGTGTGTCTTTTTGAAAAACTTGCATCTTCACAATTTCAAGTCTGTAGCTCAGTGAGAGTAGGTCAGGAAACCTGCTTTGAATACAATAACTTAGCAATTTTCTCCCCTTTTCTAACAAAAGCATACTATTGTTAGACGGGGGGACAGATTTTTAAGTCGGCTCCATGCCAGGCATGGAGCCCAAAACAGGGCTTGAACTCATGACCCTGAGATCAAGACCAGAGCTAAGATCAAGAATCAGATGCTTAACTGTCCAAGCCATCCAGGAGTCCCAGTTTTATTATTTTTTATTTAACTCTTATTTCTTTTTTTTGTTATATCTTTTAATCATATTTTTTTCATTGTCATCTTTTGGCTGTTCATACCTGCTCTCCCAACCATTCCATGCTCAGAACACATATGTGCAGCAAGAGCTACTATTCTCCCTTTCCATTCAATGAAAATGTGCATTTTTTTTTGGTCAGTCAAGCATGCTTCTGGAATATACTACCATAACTGATGAGTACTCTGCTCCTGCAACACAAAAGTTAATTCTAATTCCTAAGACTGTTGTTTATTAGGAAGTTAGACCCTTCAGTCTGCCTTTTCTAAAACACACACACACACACACACACACACACACACACACCCAAAAAACTGGGGGTCATCATATGTGTTTTGCATGACTCAAGGTTATGGGGAAGAATAAAATAATATATTAGCAAGTACAGAGTTAATAACATTTTCATTGTTATTTTATTACTATTGGGATGAAAGGAGTTGCTGTATGAGCAATGAGATCAATACGGTCCCAATTCTGGGACCATATTTACATGTGGTGAGTAAGTCGTCTCTTCATATTACATGATTTCCAGGATGCTGGACAGGGACCAGTGAAATATACTTCTCCCTCCTGTTCACTGGTGCCTGAAGGTAATTCCCTTGAGTGTCGTTATTTTGACTTAAAGTATTTTAGTCTGTGTTAACATGCAAACAGCCCTGGGACCATCGACATATTTATATAGTACCCATATGCATGATATTGTCAGTACCTTTCTCATGCCCGAGGTTCATTATTCAGGGACGAAGACCTTGAAAGGACTTGAAAGGTCTAGGGCAGTGTTACGTACTATAGCACTGCCATATTCCCACGACGTTCTCTGTTTCTGAAGTTTAGGAAGCTTGTCTCCTAGTGACTTGCAATTTTTTATATTCATGACCAGTCACTGGAAGTTCTGGCTGCTAAATAATGTAACCATTTAATTGAATGTAAGGGAAAACTCTGATAGGATGTTGAAACATTTTACCATCTTTTTTTTCCCAAGCTGGAAAGCAAGCATTACATTCAGATGCTAAATTGTGACAGACACATTTCTAGTGGCAGATGGCTCTTTGGAAGTCTTCCCTGGTTAGGGAAACTGGCAGTTCTAAAGTCACCTCTGGTTAGTCATATGGCTGGCTTGCTGATGGGCTGTCTGAAGCACCCAGCCGACTTGACTTCGAGAATCATCAAAACATATCTGAGTCACATTCGATCTTTGGTGTCACTATAAGCAATGGAATTAATTTCTTCTTCCATCAAAAGGGCCTAACATTTTAGGGTGAGACCTAGTTTAATATTTTGCTTTTGAAATATCAGAGCTCTCCTCACCAATTTCCATGAGGTGTCAGATATCCAAATATTCCACCCTTGGATAAAGGTATCAAGACAGATTTCTCAACTCGGTGGTAATTGGGCTGAAAACTACTTCCCTCCTGAATCGTCTCCTATAAGGGCCTAAATAAACCTTTCTACTTGAGCCCAACTCACTTCAAGAGAGAAGCTTTTCACAGCTGTGTGGCTCTGAAGGCCGTGGGGACTCAGCTGCACAATATGTTGATTTTCTTTGTGCCAAGTATTCGAGAGAGAGACACAACTCTCAAAGTATAATGTTGATAACAGTCAAAGCCTGAATGATGAAAGATGTTCCTCAGAAGACAATTTGTTAGGCAGGTCAATGTCTTTACCTTTTGAAATGGTATGTCTGTTTCATCTGCACCAAATGTTTATTTTGTAATTTACTTTATGGCTAAATACTGGGCTGAAGGATTAAACCAGAGTAAGACAAATATATAAATATATATAAATATAAATACCACAGTAGTGGTACATATTAAACATTGTAGCAGATCGGTGCTCTTACAAATTGCAAACATTACTGGGTTTTGTTGTCTTTAAAAGAAAATTTACTTTCTCATATGCTTGTTTCCTCCACAGAGGTTTAAATAGCTTTGTAGTTCTGAAATAGAAATAGGTCATGAAATATTTTGTTGGTAAAATTGAGGCAACATAACTATTTATACATGAAGTGGTTCTAGTGGAAAGGGTCACTTCGGGGAATCAGATAGAGTATTTTTCTGGCTTCATCACAGCATAAATTAGCAATTTTGGATGAGTTCTGCTACTTCACTGGACCTCTGCTTATTCATCTGTCATTTGGGTACTGAAGAATTAACTTACAGATTTCTTGGGAGCCTAAAATGAGATTAAAGTAGCAAAGATACCTTAAAATTTTAATGTGGCATCTAAATGTAGTTATTTAGTATCTCAGACATCATTAGGAAATCATTTTTCTTGAGTATTTAATCATGGATATGATTAGTCCTGAACATAATTATGCCTCTCAGATCAAATTTCATCTGGATTTAGTCTGTGCATTAAAAAAAAAAAAACACCCTAAGTTCTACTTTCCAAGAGACTGTTTTCCATCTATGAGCTTTTATTCTTCCGAACATCATCAGTCGCAGGAGGAGTATTACAGCAGCACTTGTCTCACAGGAGTATTGTAAAGACTGGGTTTTTGAGCTGGTATGTGAGCATATATACATTTACCATATTTTATAATTTATGAAGTGTTATGCTAATCGTACTTATAATGACACTATACTTTTAAGACACCCACTCCTCAATATATTACACGCTATCACAGTGATGGAAAAATGGATATAAGTCAACAGAGCAGTTGGAATAAATTAGCCTCTGGCCACCCATGTAGTACAGTTTGTTTTCTGGCAGCACTTTTAGCTTTCACCTTACTTTAAACCTTCTGGTTTGGGGAAAAAAAAAACCCAAAACCAAAAAACAAACAAAAAACAGCTAGTTTACACAAATGTTCCAAAGTATCCTGGTCTTGTATAGGTTTTATTTTTTAAATCCCATTATAAACTACAAAAAAAAAAACCCACTTGAAGTTGATTATTTTATTCAAGGGGATTCTTTTCATTTGGAGCACACTACTTAAATATTAAGTCTTCCTGGTTACTAGACAGACTGTTGATTAAAATCTTTAGTGGTACTATGGTCCAATGCATAGAAGGAAAGTTTTCTAGAAGTCCTCAGACTAACTGTAATATTTCAGTGGCCCACATCTATGTTTATCCATTCACATGTATAAAATGTCTAGTTGGGTTTCCAGAAGGTAAAGTTTAATACTGGGTTTTAATGGAAATGTGCTCTTTAAAGCTAGATGAAGAAAGTGAGATCAGAGACTCTTGTCAGTGACAACTCTAAGTGACAGGAACAACTTTTTTTTTGTTCTGGTCTCTGCATTTTCCCCTCTTCTCTCTATACCTAGCCAGTGAGCAAGGCGCACTATTTCCTTGTGAATTTTGCAGAGCTGAAAACAGCATTGTTTTAGAAGACAAAAATCTCCTGGTCTCCGATAAAGATCTGGGAGAGCAGCGCAGGGCGCCTTAGGGCACACACAGAAGAGAATCTCCTCATCCTGTGAGCTGGTGCAGAGAACCACCCTGGCTTTGGCAACTGCTCTGGAGCCCTCAGGATGCCAAAGGGACAATGTATTTGCAGCCCGGGAGGGAGAAGCTCAGGCGTCAGGGAGGCCAGGCCCTGGCAGAGAGGTCAGTGCTGTGTCATGGTGTACTTACTGTTGACAACCGCATATTTCACTCCTACTCTTGTGCTTTCACACATCCTAAAAAGATACAGAACAAAAACAAACACAAAAAAGAGAAAGAACTCCCCTGAAACCATCACCACAAAGAGCAACTATTTTATGTTTAAATGGTTCATCAATACGTATGTTGCAAAATAGAACGTTCCTTTTCTATGAAGAACTCTGGTTATTTTATATGTATACATATATGAATGTATTGGATATATTTATCTAATGTATTCAGATAATTACATTTAAATAAAATTGTTTGGAGGATGTAGGGAAATAGATCTTTGTTCCAAAAATTGGTAAAACGGATTGAGGATATCCTGAATATCTTGTCTGGAGTGTGGCATGGACGTGAAAATTTCGCCAAGTTCCTCGTGTAGCCAAGGTTGAGGACTAGGACTCTATCAATTTATAGGATATCTTGAAGTACAGAGGAACATGGCAAATGACATCATGAAGATGGAATCAGCAGCCTCAAATGGGAGATACTCTATAGTCTTATTCTGAAGTGTGGCCCATGCATCAGAAGCTTTGGCCTTAGGTGGGAGCTTGTTGAAAATGCAGACTCCCCACTCCGCCAAAAATGCAGATTCTCAGGCTTCAGTCCGCAACTACTGACTTAGAGTCTATATTTAATAAGATTCTCAGGTGATTCATAAGTTTTAAGGAAGCATTGCTCTATAGGCAAACAAGAAACTGGTTTCTTCAATAGCTAAGTATCAGGGATGAAAGTGAAAGAAAACTTATTAAAACATACTTAGATGCACCAACACATGCAATGTGGAAATTAGGATGCCAATTCACACACACCAGCTGTTTAGAAAACACACACGCTGATTCAGAAATAATGGGGAAAATTTTGCACTGACTAGGTATTTGATGATATTAAGAAATTATTAATTTAAGATGTTAAAGGCTCTTCTAAAATGTAGGAAGTCGTTATCTTCTACTGATACATGAGAAAGTATGGATTAAAGTTAATGAAGTTTGCAATTTGTTTCAAAGTAGTTCAGAAAGAAGGGGAAAGTATGGAGTATGGATGAAACAAGATTTGACACATGTTGATAATAACTGACAATGGCTAGGGAATGTAGGAGAGAAGTTCATAATATTATTTTTTTTTATTTTGTGTAAGCTTGAGGTTTTCCATTATAATCTCTTTAAAAAGAAAAAGATATTAAATTACTTGCTCAAGTTCTGTAACAAGAAAAACTAATGATTTAAGAATTCAAATTAAGTAGGCTTTCCTACAAACTCTGCTTGTAACCTTCTGTTGATGATGTCTAACCTCCAGAGTATTCAAAATGCTTCCCAGTACTGATTCCTACTCACTCAGTGTATACGATATGTCAAGGATTATATTATACTTTGGTGTATATATATTTGCTTTTTAAAAATTTTATTTAAATTCACTTAATTAGCTGGTATCCATATTTTTATAGGGAGTCATAATCAAGGGAAAAGAGAAAGTACTTTATTAAGTATGAATAGAGAAATATAAACAGAGTCCTAGCACAGGTAAGAGAACATTTCTTGGCCATGGACAGACATGTCTCACAGAAGGAATAGCATCTGAAAAGTTTCTCATTTGAGCTTCAGTAGGTAGTATTTTCTAGAGAGCAGGATCAGCATGGACAAAGATGACAAATTATGAAAAGGCTTGGAATCCTCTTGGATGGTAATAACTCCATGCGGAGAAGAGAGTGTATGGCAAATACACAGCTTATAGATGTGCAGGAAGTAAAGGGAGCCAGAATAGAACAGTAGATCAGAAGTGCCTTGCTCATCACTGTGCATCAGGCATCTGGCACAATGAGTCAATAGTGAATAAATGAATGGTCTCATTTTGTGGTCAGTAAGCAACCAGCAGATCTTGAATATTGTTGACTTACTTGTAGTTTTAGAATAGCAATGATGACAATGTGGAGAATGGTGGAGATGTATAAACAGCTGGTGAATGGAACACAACAGGTTAGGAATATCTCAGCTGGAGAAGTTCCTGTGTTAGAGAGATCCTCGAATGGGACTTGGCAGGATATGGTGACTAGATAGGACTGTGTCTGAAAGCAATGGCAATTGAGGATTCTAAGGCTTTAACTGGTAAGACTGGGTATATAATAGAATTTACTTTAGCACAGGAAAGCAAAAGCTTTTCCTTAAAAAAAAGATGGATAAATTCTATTTTCAACAAGCTATGTATCTGAGATACTTGAGGTCAGAATTAGGATGATAAATCTGGAGCTACCTAGGGATGTCAGAAAGGCTGTGTACGAGGCCTTTGCATATAAGCAAGTATAGGAAAGATAATAGCTTACTTTCATTGGATTCTTTTCTAGAGCCAGACAGGACAATTGAAGTCCTAGAAGTGGATAAAAAAATAAATCCCTAGAGGAAGAAAACATGAGCTAAGGCAGTATCTTGAATTTAACATTTCTTATCCTGACTAAAACCCCCACAATGTCTCCTCTCCATTCTATATGCTTGAGAAATGCAAGTGTATATATTCCAAGCCTATAATCCCCTTAGCCTTCACTCCTTCTTTCTTAGTTGGGTACCTTGACCCACCTCTTTAACAACGGGTCTGATAACTCCTAGGAATTCCTCCTTCTCAGATCCTGAGTGATCCTGAGGGAATCCTTTATCTTCTCCATTCCCAGATGCTGAAATGATCAGAAATGCTAGAAAATGTCTCAGTACTGTGTAGATTTATGGCTTCAGTTTTTGTTCAACTATTTTAACAAAGAGCTATTAAAATTTTGTCATGTGCCAACTACTGTGAAAGGAACAAATGTACAGCGGGAATGAAACAGAGCCTCTGTAATCACAGGAGGAGATATTTATTATGCAAATCAAGAATAAGTCAGTGGTTGTGAAAACTCCTAGGAAGAAAAAGCAGAATATAGTGATGAAAAGTGGAGTAGTATGTGTGCACTAGTGAGTGCATGTGTGGAAGCATGTGTGCTGTGCGATATAGTGTGTGTGTTGTGTGTGTGTGTGTGTGTGTATACAGCATTCTAGTTTTAAGAGGCTCATTAAAGGAAACTTCTCTGATAAGAAGTCTCTTTCTGGGAATCTCTTACACCCACTTGCTAATTGTGCACATTATAAGATGTTCAATGCATCTTTCTCTTTCTACATAATTTTCCTGTCAATTTTAATAATTTGTGTGGCTTCTACTTTCACCATTATGCTTAAAATTATTAAAAGAACTTCTAGATCTACTTTTACTCACACCTGAGTTCTGGCTCCTTTTTGTTAACTGCATGTGGAAAATTTTTACCTGATAATTTTTCAAGTTTCTTACTCAATAAGTTGAGAAGCAAAATGATTATCTGTCTTTCCTAACCCAGATTTCTTAGGATTTAACTATGCTGATTATCACCATTTTCTAAGTCATTCAGAATAAAGTCAACTTCACTTTCCCTTCCTTATATCACATTTATTTAAACTAAGTTCTACATTTTAAGATTCTCTTCAGATTCTCATCCAAATAGAAGGTTTACTCTTCATATGGAGAATGACAGAACATTACCCTCCAGCAGAGGCAGGCTTCCAGGCATGAAGGGTCTGGAAAACTACAAGAAATCATGGTTCCCTTATCTCATAAGCATTGAGGAGCCATTGAAAGGTTTGGACAGGGCAAGGTCCATTTTGCGTTGAGATCACTCTGGTGGTAGTATTGACAGATTTAAGGCAAACAATGGAGCTCTTTCAATGGACAGAGAAGTTGTGGGCCTGGCCTTGGAAAAGTAGCAAGCATATCATTACCAAATAAGCCATTCTGCATCATTAGTTTGAATCACTATTCCAAAACCATAGTCAGTCCTCATTTCCTTCGCACTGAACTGCAAGGAGGTCAGATTAATTCTTCACGGTCTGATCCCATTCTAAATTTTGACTTACAATTCCTACCACTTACATATTCCCAGACAAACTTGACTATTCTCCCATTCCTGAGAATACCCAGGATTTCATTTTTTTCCTGCTTTTTTATCATTCGCATATAAGGAATAACCATCATATAATAACCATATAATGAAATAGCCATTAGTATAAATGTCACTTCTGGCATTCTGCTCATTTATCAAGACTCTGCTCAAAATTCATCATTTCTACAGAAAGTTCCTTAACCCCAAATGGAAAAAAAAAAAAGTTTCTCTTACTCAGTGACCAAGTTTTTATGTTTTGTTTTCTACTCTCACATTACTTATTAATACTCTTGCTAAATATCTGTGTGCTCAATCTTCTCAACTAGGTTGCAATTTCATTGTCAGCAGGATTACTTGTTTTTAAAGATTTTTTTGAGAGAGAGAGAGAGAGAACATGCACCCGTGTGCAAGCATGAGTGGGAAGGGCAAAGGGAGAGGGAGAGAGAATCTCAAGCAGACTCTACATGGAGCATGGAGCCAGATGCATGCTTTCATGACCCTGAGATCATGACCTGAGCCAAAACCAAGAGTCAGATGCTTACCCAACTGCACCACCCAGGCGCACTGGATTATTTTATATTCTCTCAACCTAATTCATTATTTTGGTCATATGAAAGAGTTGAATAATGTTAGTAAATTGGGATAATGTTAATAAACAAAGGCAAATTAGAGATGGCTCAAAGCAAGGGTCAGGTACAAAATATCATATAGAAGCTAAAAGTAAGTCATACTATTTAGATTTATCCTACATCAACCACACTTCTACATGGGGCTCCTAAGTGTGGGGGGAATCACGGAGAAAGTGTACACAGAATGGTTTTCATTCCAAGCTGAGGATCTATTTTCATGTCTCAAAGCAATTCCCTAGGGAGGCAGACTTGCCCAAGTGAAATTGTTTTTCTTCCCCCCAAAATTAAACAGGGGGAGTGAAAAAATAGCCAGAACATTTATCGCCAAAGCCCAGAGAAAAACTCTAAGAGCCATTCTATTTTGGAGGCAGTATGGTCATCAAAAGGGAATAGGTGGGGTGGTGGGTAGGAAGACAAGAAGGTGGAAAAAGAAAGACAACAAAAGAGCTAGACTTCTCAAAGGGAAAACCACCCCATCTATATATCACCATCAGATTTTTCCACCATCCTCTTAGAAATTGCCACCAGAGAGAGAAGACAAATCATCCTCACATGAACTGGATTTTTTAGACCCTTGCTCACAAAACTCCTCTAATAAGCACAGTGTACAATAAAGTTTGAAGATCTTGGTTCATCATAGTTACGATCTTTGAGGGATGGGAAAGGAAGGGCTGTAACACTCAGCTTGCTTTACCTTTTGTGGGCGTGGGGGTGTTGTGGGACTCAAATCTGCTCGGATTCTTGAAGTTTTCAATTTTCTAGGGTACGTCTCTGGATAGGCAGTTTAAGAACACACTGGTAACCTGTAAAAGCAGTGTCTTTAAAGTCCTTAGTGACTGAAAAGGGTTTCAGGTAACCCAGTTACAAGGAGAGTATGAAGCTAAGCAGAGAGTGACTATGGTGAGAATAGTGTTTCAACAAAGATTTGGGGGTAGTTAATGAAGGAAGAATAGTCTGGTCTTTCCATTATTGCTAGCTTGTCACTCAGTCTTTTCAGTGATAAGACAATCTGAAATTTTCTGAAAAAAAAAAAAATAAAGTCAATCTGGCTTCTGGGGAGGTTGAGACATTTAATAAATATTTAACAGTGGTACCTGAAAGCTATAGGTCAATTATTTCAACTTTGACTCCAAAATCTGCTTTCCATCTTGCTTCACATAGTTATGGAATTCGGGCTGGTGGAATCTTTCTCTACTGAAACATTTTTCCAAGTTTGATCACCTTTTCTCAGATTTTTCACATAGAAATTTTATGTCTTTTACCAAACAGGAACTTTTACAGACTTGCAAAACTTTACCATAGAATCTTTCTCCTATTGTTATTTTTTCTCTATTAGAAATTAAGGGCACTTGCTAATAAAATCAGTACTATAAAAAAAGCAGAAATATTCCCACATACTCTAATATTTAACTAGTTCAGCCTCAATTCCCTTTAAGTTTGCTCAGAAGTTTCTTTAGATACAGAAGTAAAAGACTTAAAAAAAGTGAAGAAATATTTTCAAAGACAAAAATGCTAGATTGTTTTATTTTTTCTTTAAACAAAAGCAGCTACCCAAGAATGCTTACATTCCTTCCAATATAGTTGACCTTTAAAACTTCATTTCTTGGAAAAGAAAATGAAGGATGTCTGCTTTGCAAACTTAAGAAAACCATTTGGGGACATGTGGGAGGCAAGTGACACATCAGGGCTCATCTCACAGGCCTCAGTATAGTGGGCTCCAAAAGCCATGAAGAACCGAGTACAGCTTCCCTCCTCACTCCCTCCCATCCTCCATCCAGATGGCTTCCCTTTTAAGGATGGGGAAATCATTTCTCCTTTGCACTTGGCTAAAAGTAGAATTTGTTAAACAACTTTACCTTCTCTGGGTAAAGTGTGAGAGAGAGAGTTCTCTGGATCCCCTGGGATCTCACTTTCAAAGTAGAGGCCCATTGAACAAAGACCTAGATTTGGACATTCCTGAGATGACCATCTGTAATAGGAAGTGTGAGCTGCCAGCAGAGGATTGAATCTCTCAGATTCAACCCAGCAGAGAGGGTTGAATCTCTCAGAAATCTCAAAGCCACAATACTTAAAAGGTTCAGATATATAAAGAGCTCATATAACTCAATAGCCAAAAAAAAAAAATCCAAACCCTCCTAGTTAACCAGTGAGAAGATATGAATAAACATTTTTTCCAAAGAAGACACACAGATGGTCAACAGGTCCATGAAAAGATGCTTAATGCCACTAATCGAGGAACTACAAATCAAAACCACAGTGAAATATCACCTCATACCTGTTAAAATGGCTACTATATAAAGCAATACATAAGTATTAGCAAGGATGTGGAGGAAAGAGAATCCTTGTACACCATTGCTGGAAATGTAACTTGGTGCAACCTTATGGAAAACAGTATAGATGTTCCCCCCCAAAAAAAATGAGAATAGAATTATCACATGGTCTCAACTCCAAATATTGACCCAATTAAAACAAAAATACTAATTCAAAAAGATACATGTCCCCGTTCCACCCCACTCCCTGCACCGTGTTCACTGCACCATTATTTGCAATAGTCAAGATATGGAAACAACCTAAGCGTCCACCAGCAGACGAATGGATAAACAGGTTGTGGTATAAACATACAATGGAATATTGTTCATCCATAAAAAAGAATAAAGTCTTGCTATATGCAACAACTTGGAGGGATTTTGAGGGCATCGTGCTAAGCTAAAATGAGTCTGAGACAGACAGATCATATGATCTCACTTGTATATAGAGTCTTTAAAAAGCTGATTGGTGGGGCACCTGGGTGGCTCAGTGGGTTAAAGCCTCTGCCTTTGGCTCAAGTCATGATCCCAGGGTCCTGGGATCGAGCCCCGCATTGGGCTCTCTGCTCAGCAGGGAGCCTGCTTCCTCCTCTCTCTCTCTGCCTGCCTCTCTGCCTACTTGTAATCTCTGTCTGTCAAATAAATAAATAAAAAATCTTAAAAAAAAAAAAGCTGATTGGTCATGATTCAAGAGGTAGGAGGGGGAAGTGTGAGCAAAATGGGTGAAGGGTATCAAAAGTATAAACTTCTAGTTATAAAGTAAGTTATGGGGATATAATATATAGCACAGCAACCTCACTTAATGATACTGTATTGCATGTGAAAGTTAGGAGAGTACTTCTTAAAAGTTCTTATCACAAGAAAAAAAAATTACCACTATGTATGGTGATGGGTGTTAACTATGTATCGTGATGGATGTTGGGATATCACAAGGTATACAATATTGAATCATATTGTGCACTTTAATATAATGTTATGTATCAATTATACCTCAATTTAAAGTTTCCACCTGTAGACAATTATCTGTTCACTAATCAAAATAAATAGGTGGTTAGAGGTTTAATTAAAATTATTACTTAGGGGCACCTGGGTGGCTTAGTCAGCTAAGCATCTGCCTTCAGCTCTGGTCATGATCCCAGGGTTCTTGGATCAGGCTCCCTGCTCAGCAGGGAGTCCGCTTCTCCCTCTCCCTCTGTGGCTTCCCTTGCTTGTGCTCTCGCTACCTTTCTCTTAAATAAATACGCAAAATTTTAAAATAAAACAAAATCATTAGTTGGGATAATTTTGCTTTAATTCTCAAATGTTTTTCAAATGAGATCTTGCTACAGGTATCTCCAACCTCAAAATTTAGGCAATTACCTAGTTAACTGATTCACCCGTGCTTACGTGTGTGTTAAGCAATGTCCTATGATTAACCTTTGAAAGTTGAAGGACAAACACACTCAAGGATCTAGGAATAGGACTGGCAGCGGTATCCTATATGAATTGCAAGAGTCTTCCAGGTTTTTCTTTGCCTTCTGTTTTAAGGGGAAAAGTGTTTAGGAAGCATATCAACAGGAAGTCACAGAGTAAGAGCTTTGTTTAACTTCTGTCAGATGACTGCACTACTGTGGGGAGAGCGGCAGAGTCCTTTGGCATTTTTGTAGGAGTCTTTGTGTTTGTCAAAAGTAGCTTTCAGCTTCAGACAATTTTTCATGCAACTGGGGCTGCACATACTTCATGATTCAGAAAAAAAAATCTTGTTACCTTTATCTTCCAATTTTTATTATTTAAGAAATTTGGATATACATTCTGAGTTGTGTAGTCTATGTTTGTAGGCTTGAAATTTTCCATTGCCCTTTTTTGTTAGTTTAAAAAACAATATGTAATCTTGGTTTAAAATGTATTTCATTTTTAAAAGGACACAATCTTCTGGAAAAAAATAATAGACTCGAGTGTCTATTCCTCTAGGAAAGATCTAGGCATTTCATTTTCAGGGTTGGCATGAAAACGTACACAGAAATGATTTCTGTTTAAGTTACCATAAATGCAATATATCTAGTTGTTCTTACTGGTTTTGAAATTTTAAGAAGCTCTAAGTTTGGGAGGCTATGAAATTCTCATATTCAAGTATGAAAGGAAATCTGCTATTTTATAGTTCCAGATTAAAATTATCAATATCCATACTTTCAGGAGCAGCTTTTAATTGGAGATTAATTTGTAAAGGGTAGAATGCTCATCAGTACATCCAGATCAAAGACACAGATGGAAGAATGCTGAAAATGACGCTTTTTGAATAATCAGAATTATTTCAGATTAAAACACTGCTGACATTTAAGTTCATTTATACAAAATGAAATTTACCACGTATCTATAAGTTATTTGGTTAAACTTAAATGTAATTGTAAGCATTCTGTCAGTGATAAACTGAAGAAACATCACTCTCTTACCCACGGGAATACACAAAATCAGTATGTGGTTTTAGGAAGTAGAAAAGGGATAATCATGACAGAGTCTCATACCGAAGCAGCAAAGATACATGATAGGAAATCATTTATCACATTATCTTCTGAAATCACTGCCTTAGGTTCCGGTTCAAGATGACAATGTACGAAGGTCCTAAATTCATCTCCCCGAGAAACATGCCAAATCTACAGCTACATGGCAAACAATTTCCTCTTAACACAAACCAACAAAAACCTCTGAATACTAGTGGAGCAACTCTTCATATTGGGGAACTGAAAATAAAAACACATCAAGGTGGGTGGGAAAGACTGAGGCACAATCTTGTTATCAATGAACCCCCACCTCACACCACCACCAGCCCAGCATGGTGACCCATAAGCAGGAAGGAACTTAAAATCTGAAGCTTTTCCCTGAAGAGCTAAGTGTTCATAGCCCACAGCAAGCACTTCAGCTTTTAAAACCCATACCTGAGGGATGAGCCCCCACAACATCTAGCTTGAAAACCCATGGGTCTTAAGCTCATAAGAGCCTGGAGGAGCTGTGGAGAGGAAGGTTCTAGTCTCCTGGAGTTGAAGAATGACTCTCTCAGACAAAGGACAGTCGGCAAAGCAATAGAGTTTTATTAAGTGAGGATACAGAAAAAGCTCTCAGTAGTGAGAGAGTTCCGACTGAGTTGCCACTAGGGTTTTTCATTTCTGGCCTTTTTTAGGACTTTACCAGGAAATGTACTGGCAGTTGGGTCAGGGGCCTGGAACTGGAAGTGACACTTATACACCGTATCAGAGTTTTTGTTTCTGCGACATTTACGATCTATAGATATGTATTGCTAGGTCTCGTTAATCCTTATAGTGAGTTTTCCTTTAAGGCCTGACTAGTTTTTGTGGTTATTTTTATTTTCTGTGGTTACAGTGTAATTGTTAGAAAAATGTTTTGACCCTAATAATTGGAATAGGGTGGTCTAAGTTTTCCCAATCTCTTTCTTCTGTCTTAACATCTGCATACCTGAAACCGCCTCAGAGCCTACTTGGGATCCCTATTCTTTCCCTGTCTAAAGTCCCATCCTTTCTCTACTCATGGGGAATGGAGACACATCTCTTAAAGTTAGTGCAGAGTGGACAGACTCGCTTGTCCACATTCAGTCGTCCCAGGGCCTAGGGCAGAAGCTACCATCTGAAAGTGCCCAGACTTTACATGAAAGAGGTTCATTTGTGATGTATGGTATCAGATGTTCTCTAGACTTATTGTGGTAATTAGTTTGCAACATATACAAATATTAAACCCTTATGTTATACATGTGAAACTAGTATGATATTATGTCTATTATACCTCAATAAAAAACAAATAAAATACTCTTAGGACTTGGGCCCAAGAAACGGGGTAAATGGTACAGTAATTTATGGAGATAGAAACAACCTTTTCTGTCTGGGAAAGATTAAGTAGGTGGATTTAATTAAGACTTTTTTTTTTTTTTTTTTGAGATACCTGCTAGGCATGCAAGTGGTATTTGGTTAAGTAAATGCAAACTTAAAGAGGAGTTGTTAAGTTTTGGATCCAGCATCTTATTGATCGTATTTTAGAGTCATCAAATTCAATGATTTTACCCAGGGAATGGGCATAATAAGGTGTGTACAGACATATCTTCTAAGGAGTTTTGCTCTAAGAGAAGCACTCAGGAAAGTAGCTGCCTAAGCATATTCATTGAACACATGTGAGGTGTGATGACCCAGATATACCGAGATAAGCCTCAGGTGATGCAAAAAGTCACTTTTTAAAAATGTGGTAAAAGGCTTTTTCTCTTCAGGAATAGAATATCCTTAAAACCAGTGTCCTCAACTCTAGTTTCTTATTTTTTTTTCATCCATTCATAAACTAAATCAGTATTTTCTGGTTCAAAATGGTCTCTGACTAGAAAATTCTAACACAGCCTCTCTCAATCTACCACTAAGAGATCCATAAAGACAATTCTTAAAAAGATTCAGCATAACTTTAGAAACCAAGAAGTCAGAAAACGTAAGAAAATGTGAGCAAAATTAACACTAATTACTTGGAACAAAAAGGGGGCAAAAAAAAAAAAAAAATCATGTGGCACAGCTTGACTTTGCTTCAAGTGTTAAAATACAAAATGGAGACCAGACGTGAGAATTCCTTAAGCAGACAAAACCATTAAAGCCACACATGCAAGCAAAACATGAACATGAACCTAAGCAAAACTTATTTCTTGTAAATGCCTCTGACAATCATAAAAGGCACCTAAATCATCTTAAAAAACGGTATAAGGTAATTGATTTTAATCCCTTGCCATCTGGAAATCCCCACCGATAATCAATCAGGTAAAGATTAAAGAGTTTCCTCATTCTCACTTTATAATCCATCCTGTAACTTCATGCCCCTAACTTCATACCATTTTTTGGTTTTGTTTTGTTTTTTTTTTTTTTTTTTAATTTTTGGAAGCTTCCAGTTCATAAACTGCTCTTATATGTACCATAAACTTTACTAAATATTACTTAGTGATTTGGTAGTTTAAATTTTGCTGTTTCTGAAGTTTATGACACAAGAGACAACTTAATAAAGACACTTCTCCCAATGGCAGAATGGTATTTGCTCCCAAATAAAACAGCAGCACGATTTACCTGCACGAAAGGTAAATAGAAAATAACCAACTTACCAGTCCTCGGAGTGCCCGATCCCACACAGACTGCAGGGAAAACTCAGAACCAGTCCGATTTATACCATAGATGTCAACACCTTAACATCTTAATTAACTACTGGTGGCACCTGGTGCCTCTAAGTTACCAGTGGAAGAGGGGCTCCAAAGAGGATTTCCTATTAACAGTTTGCTCAAGTTGGTGGTGCCTCAATTCCATCCCCTACTCCCTGCAGCTGGACATGTCTGTCCCTCTCCAATCCTGGCAGAAGAAGGAAGATTTGTTCTCCAAAGACAGGAAAACAGACGTTCTGCCAATAGGGAAAGTCAGACGTGGCTAAAGCTAGGAGTATCATACTAACTAACAACTGAAAAAAGTGAATATTTACATCCAGAATGCTGAGCCCACTTCCGATGCAAATGTACCTCTATCTACATGTAAGAATTGAAACTATAAAGCTCTTAGGTGTGAACTGAGTTGTAAATCTTCAGAATTTTGAATTAGACAATAATTTCTTAGATATGGTACCGAAAGCACAAGCAATCAAAGAAAAATAAAGTGGACTTAATCAAAATTAAAAGATTTGGGCTTCAAAGGACACTGTCAAGAAAGTGAAAACAAAACTCACAGAGTGGGACAAAATACTGGCAAACCATACACATAAGGGCCTAATATGAGAAATATATAAAGAACTCTTACAATTCAATAATAAAGAGACAACCTGATTTTAAAATGGGCAAAATATTTGAATAGACATTTCTCCAAAGAAGATAACACAAATGGCCAATGAGCACACACACAGAGGCTCAACATCACTCGTCCTTAGGGAAATGTTAACGAAAACCACAATGAGATGTCCACTAGAATGGCACTAGTCGAAAAGACACAAGTTTTGATAAAAATGTGGAGAAACTGGAATGCTCAGCTATTACTGGTGGGAATGTAAAAAGGTGCAACTGCTGTGAAAACCCGTTTTGCATTTACTCAAGATGTGAAGCATAAATTAACCAAATACTCCAGTTATTCTACTCCTAGGCATATAATCAAGATAAATGAATACCTATTGCTGGGTCAGCGGTTCGGGAATGCAGGCGGAACAATAGAAATGACCGACGGGGCTGCCATCTTCCAGTCCCCTACCCCCCTTCTTTAACCCTTGACTGTCCCGCCAAAAGGGTGTACACCCAGGTCACGCCTCCATAGGTAACCTGATACCTATGCAGCAAACAGGAGTATCAGGAGCCCTCACACTATACCTTCCGATCACCAAATATGGATGTGAGCCCATGCCCTACCTTGGCCCAATAAAAGACTCCCGCCAACTCCCTCCCAGTGTGACTTCCTCGACTCCCCCTTTCAGAGTTGCAGAACCTCGCCGGAGGGTGCCCACTTCCTCCCCGCGCAACTTTCCTGGCTCCCCTTCTCCCGAGCCCTGAAACTTCGCCGGAGAGTGCCTTTAATAAATCTTGTCTTGTGCCCACCTTGCCTGGTGTTGTGTTTACCTCGCCTGCAAAACCTTACACATATATGCACAGAAAAAGGTGTACATGAATGTTTGTAACAGCATTCTTTCTAATAGCCAAAAAGAGGAAACAACCTAAATGTCCATCAATTGGTGAATGGGTAAACAGAACATGTATATCCATAAAATAGAGAATTATTCAACCATTAAAATGCAATGATGTTCTGATACATGCTACAGCATGGATAAACCTTGATAACATTATGCGAAGTAAAAGAAGTCACAGAATGGATCCCTGGGTGGTTTGGTCAATTAGCCATCAACTCTTGTTTTAAGCTCAGATCATGGTCTCAAGGTCGTGAGATTGAGCCTGGAGTCCAGCTCTGCATTCAGCACGAGTCTGCTTGAGTTTCCCCCCCTTCTCTCCCTCAATACACACTCCCCGCTTGCTCGCCTGCTTGCACATGCTCTCTCTCTAAAATAAATAATTTTTTTTATAAAGCCACAAAAAACTACATATTGTAGGATTCCATTGACATGAAATGTCCAAAATAGGCAAATCTCTAGAAACAGAAAGCAGATCAGCTTTTCAGGAGCTGAGGCAAAGCAGCATCGGTATGATTCTAATGGGCGTGGGGTTTCTTTTGGGAATGATAAAAATGTTCTGGAATTAGATATCAGTGATCGATATACAACTTTGTGAATATAATAAAACCACTGAATTGGGTACTTTAAAAGAGTGAACCATATGAATTATGTCTCAGTAAAATAATTTTTTAACAGAAGAAAAAAATAAAGTGATAGCCTTAAATGGATCCAAAGAGGACTCCACTTTTCCCTGAATCATTGTTCCTTGTTTACAAAACAAAGCACAACATTAAAGTTACGTGAAACAAAGAAGACTGTTTCAGGTACAAGATTGAATCTTTTTTTCCTTTGGTTCCTAACACCTAGTTGTCTGTCCTGAAGGAGGCAACTCCTGCCTTCTATCTTTTTTTGTTGTTTTGTACTGTGAGCCAGCATGTTTTCATCTACTCTAATCTTGTAACCTACCAAGTCTGCAACAATTGTGTAATTAGGAGTCCATCCAGTCCCACCTCTATAAATGCCTACTGGGCTTTTGTATTTGGTTATACCATCCCCCCTATCTAATGCTGAATAGATCTTCCCTCTGAATTTCCAGTTCTCAAGCTTATTTTTCATTTCATTGCATTTCTTATTATGCATGCTCTTTCTGTCTTTCCCTGTCATAGTCTATTGATCTGGCATGTAATAATAATTATATACCATGCTTCATGTTTATTCCTTTTAATGTTACTCTACTTCTGGACTATATCACATCTATGGTTAGCAATAATAATAGTTCTCTTTAAATGCATGAATTGTATAAAACATCTTTTTTTGTATAAATGTATACAAAATGTATAAAACTTCTATTTTCAGACAACTGCTATTCCTGTATCCAAATCTGGGGAACAACATTGAGTCTTGAGCTGAAGAACATGTCATGCTCTTCTCCAATGCTTCTATGGCTCACCATTATATAAAGGATAAAATCTCAAATCTTAACCTGACTTTCTGGTTACTCTTCTGTTAAATTCCTTACCCAAGTCATCTAGTTCACTGACTTCTCTTCTAGAGTCCCTGCCTTGTTCACGCGTCACCTCTTTCATTTCCAGTATTCCTCTCGCCATCTTGCTACATTTTCATACAGTTAATGTGACCCAACCTTCAACTATATGTAATTTCTCCTTTAATTCAAAAATGATCTATGGAGCACATGATTTGTGCTCAGCGCTGTCCTAAGCTATGAAATAGCACCAACGAGTAAGATGTCCTTTCTGCTTCCAAGGAGCACGTACCTTTGAGAAAGTCTCAATTATAATAGTGTAAAAAGTGAAGAAGAGGAGGAGGAACCAACATTCATTGACCACCTGTATCTGCCAGACACATTACAGGCCATAGACAACCTAGTGAAATCAGGATGGTTTATCTTCACACTTGGAGAGGCGGAAGCTTAGAAAGACTTGTTTGCGGTGACACAGCTAGCAAAGGGCACCCTGGTCTCTGTGAACCCAAAGCTTCCCCTTGCACTGTGATGCAGTGAAAACTTGGTTCAGCAAACTGGCTCTCTTTTGAATTTGTACCATATTTTGTTCTGTACCATATATTTGACATTTATCATACACTAGAATAATTCTTTCTTATATTTACTTAAAAAAATGCCTGGGGCACCTGGGTGGCTCAGTCGTCAAGTGTCTGCCTTCAGCTCAGGTCATGGTCCCTGGGTCCTGGGATTGAGCCCCACAGTGGGCTCCCTGCTCAGTGGGAAGCCTGCTTCTCCCTCTCCCACTCTCCCTGTTTGTGTTCTCTCTCTTGTTGTGTCTCTCTCTGTCAACTAAATAAATAAAATCCTTAAAAAACAAAACAAAACATTGCTTGAGTGTCTGCAAACTATCTGGCATGGGACTAAACGCTAAGAAATACAAAGATGAGTGTGGTAAGACCATGCCTGTAAGAAGCTCTCAGTCTAGTGTGAGAAGACAGCAAAAGGGACATTTACCAAATGGTGTACCAAAGTCTCTATCACATGATGGTTCTACTTTAAAACATCAAAACCCTGTCACGTTCCATTTCTTTAAAGGTTCACCCTGCTGCAGGACCTAATCTCTCCAGGCCTGGCTTGTGTTTGGGCTTCTTTAAGGTAAAGTGGATAAGGGCATCTAACTCGGCCTTAGGGCATCAGAGAAGGTTTACTTAGCAAGGCATTCTTTAAACAGAATTTTAAAGAGTGACAAGGGTGACTAGGAGAATTCCACTTCATAAAGGAAGAAAGTTCATTCCAGGGAGAAGGAGAATCATAGGTAAACACAGAGTCGTGAAATGGTATGTCATATTCAGCCTAAAATCCGGATTCTGCTTAAAGGAACTGGTAAGGAACGGGACTAAAAAGGTAGCCACAATCATTACATGCCATTGTAAGGTACTTAATTTCAGGAAGCTTTGGAAAATGTTGATGCCTTGGCCCCATTCAAGAATAATTAAGTCAGAAATTCTCAGGGTCACAGTGAGGAGGAAAGTCTGGCACAGGACATTTTTTAAAGCTCACCACATTGATTCTAATGCACAGTCTTTTTAAGAACCATTGCTTCCACAAAGAAGAACCAAATAAGTTTAGTAAGTAAAAGGCATGATGAAATCTGTGCTTTTGACAGCATTCTGGCCACAGTGCAGCAAATAAACTTGAAGAATGGTATAGCAGGAGGGAAGAGATACAGTATGAATCTGTTATAATAGACCAGGCAAGAGATGATAAACCCTTAAAATTACTTTTTATGCCTTTTTGCCTTTGTGTTAACTAAGCTGCAAACATGTCTGATGGGTTCCTGTCATATTGATTTTCCAAACAATTTGTTTGCCTCGTGCAATGTAGGTTTTCTAATCATACTTATTGAAGCAAACCATTTTACAAGACAAAGGTTAACAGTACTGAAAAGTTTAAAAAAAAAAAGCTATCTTCTTAAATGTGTGTTTCATGACTGTAACATAATGCATGATTTAAAAAAAAAAAAACCACTTGGAAAATGCATACCGGGATCAACAAGGGAATAAAAATGAAGCATCGGTCCACCACTTTAAGAAATGCACTCTTCATATTTTGGTATATGTTCTTCTTCATGATTTTTGTTTAGTAGTTATTATTCTCTTTGTATAATTGGGAAAACTGAGTCATGATGTATCTATCGTAAGAGATTTTTCCACCTCATTTAAACTTGTGATCAAGTTTACGTAAAGGACTGCATAACACCTTGTACTATAATTTACACAGTAACCTTTCAGTTGTTGGGCATTTGGGTTTCTAGGTTTTTTTTTTTACTATTAATAGCTGACCATATTTGATAAAATCCTTTGTTTGAATTTCTGATGATTTCTTTAGACTGGTTTTCAAGAAATGGATTTAGTGCAGAAAAGAGAGAGGGTGTTTTGAAAGATTTTCAAAAAGGTTGCAAAACTATTTCTCTTCCAATGTCCATTCTTCCTAACCATGTAAAAGACTTCATTTTTACCTATAACTTTGCTATCATTATGCATTTCCATATATATTTTTCTTTTTTTTTTTAGGTGCTGAGGAATATCAAAGCAAAAACCACAAAATCCTTGCTTTTAAGATGCTTTCAGTCTGGTCTGAGAGATAGGTAAAGAGGCATATACAAAACAATGTGCTGAGGACTTGTTCAGAGCCATGCTTCTACTTTTGAAATGTCAAAAGTCTCTGTCATCTCTCACTTCCTTGCAGTGGTAATCCAATTGTAGCATCTAAACTTCCCATGCCTGTATACTGGGAATTTTTTAAGTAGAATGGTACATGACAATACATTTCATGATTTTAATTTGTACTTAGATGATACATAACTTTGATCTTTTTAAAATTGTGTACTTCCTCCTTTATAAATTATATGATATATACTTTCCACATACATACAGTAGGACTTTAAGATTTTTTTTTCTTGGATGTATAACAGGAGATTTATAATTTTTAAAAGATTCTCTTTCCAAAGATATTTAAATATATTAGTATATAACTTTGAAACTATATCATATCCTTTTAAAAATCATCTCTGTATATCTTCACAGAATCAATGTCTTCTTTACATAGTTTATGCCTATAAAGTTTTTTATTAATTGGGATTTTTGAGAGTTTTCCTTTTTAAACTTAAGGAATAACTTTTTAAATTGTGCTGCTTTTCAGTGTGTGAATTCGGTATTTATTACTATTTAGGATTTCCCTCTTGCTATGCATGAAATCAATTTCTTAATACATTCTATCTTCCTTAGGGAAATACCTTTTCTATTTTATTAATTATGTTTTTGAGGACTGCAATCTATTCTTATTTCTTAAAATCATGTCATTTTCAAGTTCAAAGAAGAGCATAGAGAATAATATGGCATGCCTACATATAATTATCACTCAGTTTTATCAATTTTTAAATGTTTGTAGTACTTGCTGTAGATCAATTTCAAGAAACAAAAAATGACTGTATTAGTTTGCTAGGGCTGCCTAACAAGGCACCACAAACTGAGTCACTTCAACAAGAGAAATTTGTTACCTCACAGTTTGAGAGGCCAGAAGTCTGAAATCAAGGTGTTGGAAGGACATGCTCCCTGTAAAGGCACTGGGGAAGGATCTGTTCCAGGTCTCTCTTCTAGCTCTGGTAGTCCCTTGGAGAATGGCAGCCCATCTTCACATGGTTAATCTCTGTGTGTGTGTGTCTCCCTCTGCCCAAATTTTCCCCATATAAGGACACTAGATATACTGGATTAGAGGGCCACCTCTGTCTTCAGACCATCGGTATGGACTCATCTTAACTAACCACATTTGCCGTGACTCTGTTTCTACTATTTCCTTCAGATGTCATATTCTGAGGTACTGGCTTTAATATATGAATTTTGGGGGAACAAAGTGCAACCCATAATAATGACAAATATTCTTAAAGTCTTTTGTAAAATCCTCCTTTAATAGTGTTTTTCCTCTCAAACTGAATTTTAGAATCTTCTCCATTATTTTATACTATTTTGCATATGAATTAATCCATAAGCAAGGCATTTGGTTGACTTATTCTCAGTCTTTATATAAATATTACATTATACTTACCACTTTGTAATTTGTTTCTTTTGTTCAATCTTATGTTTTTGAAATGTATTGATGTGGACATATTTAATTCATTTGCATTAAATACTGTTTGATGTCCCTGTATATAAACATATTAAAATTGACTCATCCAATCTTTCAGTAATGGGTGTTTTTGATATTTCCAGTTTTTATTATTATAAACAGTGCTGGAATTAGCTTTGTTATATATCTTTATATGTGCATACATTCAAGAATTTCTCAGAGAAATATAACTATAAGTGGAATTTCTGGGTAGGAAGATATGTGTATCTTTAATTCACCGATTCATCAATTTGCCCTTTGAAACTGTTTTAACCAAAAGACACATCCATCAACAACAAGGGCATTTCTCACAAATATGTTCTCACCAGTACTTGTTTTTCATAGCATTTCAAATATTGCCAATTTGATGAGTGAAATGTTTTGCTTTTTTGTTTAGCTTCATTTTATACATTTGTTGGTCAGTTGGATTTATTCTATGGATTGTCATTTCATTTTATTGTTGTCTATTTCCCAATGTTATTATTTTGGTGCATGCATGGCTTATAATTTGAGAGTGTTTATATTCATTCTGGATACTATTCTTTCATTGGTTTTGTGTATTTCAAATATCTTCTGTCCACATGTGGGCTCTCTTTTCATTCATGGTGTTTTTTTGTGATACAAAAGTCTTTCATTTTAATTAAGTAAACTATTCAATTTGTAAAATGATGTGTATCACCAGGACATTTTCTAAAAGAAAAAAAAATTATCTTGAAATCAAACATATTCTCTTATTTTTTTTTTCTAAAACTTTCAAGTGTTTCTCAAAGTTTTAAGTCCAATTAAAAATTGTATTGTGGGGGCGCCTGGGTGGCTCAGTGGGTTAAAGCCTCTGCCTTCAGCTCAGGTCATGATCCCGGGATCCTGGGATCAAGCCCCGCATCGGGCTCTCTGCTCCGTGGGGAGCCTGCTTCCTCCTCTCTCTGTCTGCCTGCCTCTCTGCCTACTTGTGATCTCTGTCAAAAATAAATAAAATCTTTAAAAAAAATTGTATTGTGTGTGTGGGCACATACATGCACATGCTTTACAATTAAAATCTATTTATATTTTTTCATTTGTATGACCAATTACCTTGGTAATTTTTTTTCAGTGATCCATTCATTCAACTTTCCACATAACAAGGGTCTATTTCTGTTTGTCTAAACCAAATTGTCTTAATTACTATAACATTCTAATGGCATATTTTGATATTTTGCAGAAAAAAAATCATGATATTTTATTTTTCAAAATTAACTTAGCTATTCTTGCTCTTTTATACATATCTATGCTTTTTTTGGGTCAGCTTGTTCTGTTCCTTGAAAATCTTGACTGGAATTTTGATTGGAGTTGCATTGAATTTATAAATTAACTGAGGACAATTTGATATATTCAGGGTATTGAGTCTTTCTGTCCATAAACATGTTATAATTTCCACTTATCAGGGTGTTCTTTTTATGTTTCTCAATGTTTCAAAACTTCTAGATAATCTTGCATATATTGGTAGATTTATTTCAATGTAATTTAAGATTTTGTAAATAGTATTCTTTCAATTATATTTTCTAGTTTGATCCTTATTTGTATATAAAAATATTATTAAATTTTACATTGTATATAAGTTTTTTTAGTCTAAAAAAGATTTTGCTAAATTTTCCTGTAATTTTAATGGCTTATATAAAATCTCTTAAATTTTCTATGAACAAAAGTAAAAAGCAGTTGAATTTAATCTAATCCTTTCTACCAATCTTCTAATAAATGAGTTTAATGCTCACTTATATTATGACTAATTATGTATTTACCTTTTCTGCCTTCTGGTGGCTTCATAAAATTTTATCACCTCCCTCCATCCTGCTTTTCATCTGTTGCTCTGGGAGCTACAGATTGCATTTCTAATTTTTTGTTTTCCCTCTGAACATTCCTGTTTAATTATAAATGGTCATGCATTCCAAGTTATTTTACAATTTATAATGTAAAAGAACAAAATTAGTGTTGTAATTATAGTAGTAAACTTATGCTCTATTCTTAAGTACAAAATTATCACTATTTTATAATTCATTTACAAAATATTTTATCAATTTATATGTTCAACATTCCTGTTTCCCGGTTTTACTTGTTTAAAAAAAAAAAAATCACAGGGTGCCTGGTGGCTCAGTCAGTTAAGTGTCTGACTCATGATATAAGCTCAGGTCAGGTCATGATCTCATGGGTCACAAAATTGAGCCCTGCACTGAGCCCTGGTGGGGCTCCATGCTCAGCAGGGAGTCGGCCTGTGATTCACTCCCTTTACTCCTCCTTCAACTCACACTCTCTCAAGTAAATAATTTTTTTTTAAATCCTTAAATACTTTTTTTTTTTGACTGAACTTTCTTAAATCTGGCATGCATGACTAAAAATACCTTTATTTTGCCCATGCTCCTAATTTCTAATTTATCAAGCTACAATATTTTAGTTTCACATTTATTGTCTCTCATCCCTTTAAAATAATATTTCATTTTTCCTTCGGAAGAGGTATCTGTTGATAATCTAACATTTTTTATTTTTGTTAATTTGAATTTGCTTTGCTGTGTTTCCAAGATTTATCTCTACCTCTGATGTATTCAGGCTTCAATACAGCATGTTTAGATGTGACTGGATGTTTATTCACCTTTCTCGGTCCTTATTTACAGTGAGCTTTTATTTATTTATTTTTTCAAAGATTTTATTTATTTATTTGACAGACAGAGATCACAAGCAGGCAGAGAAGCAGGCGGGGGGGGGGGAGAAGCAGGCTCCCCACTGGACAAGGAGCCCGATGTGGGGCTCAATCCCAGGACCCTGGGATCATGACCTGAGCCGAAGGCAGAGGCTTTAACCCACTGAGCTACCCAGGCACACCCAACAGTGAGCTTTTAATCTGAGAAACTTTGTCTTTAATTTTGGAAAATTTGCAGTAGTTAGTCACTTAAATACTGCTTATTTACTATTGCCTCCATTCTTTTATTCAAAAACTCCAGCTAAATGTTTGTTGGAGCTTTTCAAGTTATCTTTCAAATCACTGAATGCTCTGTCCATCGGTGCCGAATAGCTGGTATTATATTGTTCAATTAAGATTGAGCATGATGAAATACTTATTTCAGTGAATATAATGTTCATTTCCAATATGTCTAAGTGCTTTTTCTTCATACACACTATTTCATTTCTGCCAACTTTTGTTTTGTAATCTCTTGGTTTTTTTGATAAATACCATGACTTCAAATGTGTCTTACAGAACATTAAACACATGTATTTAAAGTTTGTATTGACTAGTCCATAAAATTAATCTCACCTGCAGTGACACAGCAAAGGTTGGGGAGAAGGAAGGCAGTAGGAGTATTTTTGCCCTGAGGTGCAGGCCCCAAAGCGAAATATTGTTTCTAGAGTATTTAAGAACAACTTTTAAAAACTGACTTAAGTTTATCATGCTTTTTGTCAACATCATAGTCTAGTGCTTCTGAACAACATTAATGAGATCAACCAAGAGGTCCTTAATGTTCCCCTCAGCTTGACTACACTTTAGACCAGTTTCTTCACAACTATAATAAGCCACCATACTTCCTTTTCTTATAGTATCTCCCTTTGAGATGTAACTCTTCTCCCAGCCTCTTGCCATTTTTATAACCCAGGAATTCTTTCTCAAGAAATTGGGAGTCATCCCTTCAAAACGTACTCAAGATAGTGCCCCTGTCTCCAAGTTGCTGTGAAGGGTAGGAGCCTAACTTCCATAAGTACCAATTAGCCAACACAGATGACCTGATCACACAGACTCAGCTCCCAAGGCCTTTCAGTACTTTACCATGAGTTCACCTCAGTGTTTGCAAGTCTCTCACTTTCTGTTCCATAGAGGTTAGTTCAATATCTCTCTATTACAATTCTCTTAAATAAAGTCCTCCTTGCCCGTTTAACTCCATATGGTATAATTTTTCTTTGACAGTTCAAAATACTCTGCTGTACAGTACCCCGGAGTACTCTACTATTTTTATTAAGTGAGATTATATTCCAATTGCTGGTTGTGTCTGTCTGTCTTAACATGAGGTATTCTCTTACCATGAGGTTCCAGGACTATTGCTGTTGGATTTGATTTGTGACTAAGTGTATTATTATACCCATTTGTCTTTTTGCCTTTACTATTTAGGTGAGTGTAGCAATATTTCCAAGTAAAAAATAATGCCTTGCAGGTAGCATTTGGTCAGGTGGCTAAATTCTGGACAATGATATATAAGTGAAAGTTAAGGTCTACTCTCCAATTTATCTTTCCTGACAGAAAATAAACTTCACTTTGTTTAATCTGTTATATTTAGGTTTTCAGTTACATTCAGTACACTCAAGCCTTTAACTGATACAGTTTCCATGGCACATACAATCTTCCACAAAAAGATTACTCCTCTAAGGACAAAGAACTGGAGTTCAAAGAAGCAGGACTGGTCTGTTGCAGGCAGTGACATGAGTATCGGCCACTGACTGTGTCTCTCAGTGATGCGTCTCTTTACTAGTCGATACTCTTTCCCAGAGCTTAGAAAGCATTGATTTTACACTTGCTTCTCAGACATCCAATACCAACTGAGACCAGAATTTACCAAGACTTTTTTTTTTTCTCAAACAAAATTAAACATACAACATAGCAGTAAATCTGACACAAACAGTAAAAAGAGGGAGACAGAAGAGCAGCAGAGCGGCATCTGGAGTGAGAGAAGAGGAATATCAGACTGACCCCAGAGTGGCACTGTGTGCTGTAATGGAGTCTATTAGCTTGTAATCACATCGGCTCATTATCTTGCATTACAAGGTATTTTAAAATGCTATTTTCTTTTGGGATAGACAGTCGTGCTTTCACTCAATTCCGTCCAGCCGTCACAGATGTGCAGGTGCATTACTCTGCATGCTCAAATCTCTAACCAAAAGGGAGAGCACGGAGAAAAGTTCACACTGACTAATCATGGGGCTTTCTTGTTTTTCCCCGCATATACTAGAAATTGTCTTCATTCCAGGTCTTGGTTTTGTTATTCTGTTATTAACTAGCATTCTTTTGATGTCTAATATGTATTGTCTGCCCTCAAGTGGAAGGACTCTTTTAAATATTAAACCTTAATATTATTTAATAAACTAAATACCAGTTATGTTTAGTGATCTGGAAGAATATGACATTTGTGAGGAAAAGAATAGTTATCACTAGCTGAAACTCAACTATTTCATACCTACCAATGTAATCATTTGGAGACCCCACCCTCTGCCAAGTCTGGACCCTGACAGGAAACAACAACAACAACAACAATTAAGCATGCATATCATTACTTGCAACTCATATTTATGAAAATGAGTTTTTAGTAAAAACCTTGGCTTAAAAGATAATACAAATGGGAAATTTGGAATTAAAAACTGAAATAGTTATATCCTAGTAAAGGTATTTATTATTTTAAAAAGCATATTCCTAAAAGTTATATCCTATATATTGATCAAGTTTTCCTATCATAAATATTTGGTGGGAGAGTGTAAGTATCACGGAGATTTATAAATCAGGATCTGGATTTACTCAGGTATAGGGTGGGACACTGCCTCCTGACACCACTTAAGGATCTCATCTTTGGGGCCAAAGACTCTCTCCCACATGCCCATATGATGCCATATTATTTGAAATGTCACGGTTTGCTAAAGGGTATCAAGTAGCTCATTGAATCAATAGGAAGAATGAAGAAACACTCTACAGCAGGAACCAAAGGACTGAAGTGTCAGCCATGGAAATATATGCATAGAACAAGTGGCAGATTTCATTATGCTCTCAAATCTCCATTCTGTTATGATAACATTATATGTTCACACTCTTGCCATGGTCTCTTGGTAGAAAAAGTGTATTTCCTAGTCTCTTGATTTTGGGCTTGGCCATGTGACTTGGATGTTAGTGGACATGACATACCATATAGGCTTGGAATGTGCTGGGAATGTGCATGCACCAAGAATCACACTGTCTCAGAAAGGTCTGAGTGACATGGAGAAATCCTAAAACACTAGGTGTGGCTTGGAGCCAAGTCCAGTCCTGCACAGTCTAGATCAGCTGGGACCCAATTAACACATAACTCACGAGTGAGAAGCAAATGCCACTGAACATGTCACTGAGATTTTTGTGGTTGTTTGCTGTGCTATAAAAGCTGAGCAACATAGGAAAGCAATAGTCCCAATACTACTAGACACTGACAGCCACAGATTTTGCCAAAAATAACAATAAATATCTTATACTTTCTTGATTTTTTCCCTCAAGTATCAAAATTCCAAGATAAAAGTAGGTAATTAGGCATCAGACATCATATGGTCACAGAGCTCCTTCTGCTTTCATGCTGGTGGGTGAAACACAATTTCCCGAACATTTAAGGGTTATTCCAAAACAGGAGGGGCATTCCAACATTGGATAATCAAAACAACCAACATTCACTACAATACTCAAGAGAAAAGTGCAGGCATGGGAAAAAAAAAAATCCAGTTTAGGGGAATAAACACCAACCTTGCATCATCATCAAAAGAGTTTCCTTAATAAGCATTAACCAACATAACTGTTTAATGTTTACTCTTAAAATCTGGAAGACAGGGGCGCCTGGTGGCTCAGTGGGTTAAAGCCTCTGCCTTCAGCTCAGGTCACAATCCCAGGGTCCTGGGATGGATCCCCGCATCAGGCTCTCTGCTTGGAGGGGAGCCTGCTTCCCTTCCTCTCTCAATGTCTGCCTCTCTGCCTACTTGTGATTTCTGTCTGTCAAATAAATAAATAAAATCTTTAAAAAAATAAATAAATAAAAATAAAAATAAATAAAACGTGGAAGACAAAAGAAAAATTTCCATCTTTCCTTCAGGTCTTCTCTGACCTTTAAAATGTTAGTATATTTTATGATTTTCCTAAGTACTAGAAGTCATAGTGTGTAGCAGTCCCCAAATTTGACCACAGTCACCTGTTTTTTTGGCATCTCATAAGATTTTTGTACCCTATAACAGAAATTAAGAAATACTATTAGAAAAAAATCACAAAGTACTTTTGGAGTATGAGGAAATAAAAAACTCCTAATGTCTGCCAGGAGTTGCATTTAGAGAGGGATGGTTAAGAGAAGAGTCTAGAATGACGTGTAGGACTTTAAAATAAATAAATAAATATTAAAAAAAACTTTTGAGAGAAGAACAATACAAGTACAGGAAGGGCAATCTAAAATGAAAGGCAGATATATTATGAAGTAGTTGGGAATTTTAGTAAGAGATGCACAACAAAGACAAGTGAAAATGAGGGAAGTTTAGATGGTTCTAATGATGATTATAGTTAAGGCAATATGGGTATAGTATGAAATGGTGCTTGGGAGCATGAATTTTGGCCTTGAGTAGACCAGAGTAACTAGCTCTGTGAATGTGGACAAAACACGTTACTTCTCTCTTCCCTTTCTCTTTAGAGAGAAATCTTGTGAGATCCTAAGCTTGATGGCACCCTAAAAAAATGTTAATTCAGGGGCACCTGGGTGGCTCAGTCAGTTAAAAGGCATGACTCCTGATTTTGGCTCAGGTCATGATCTCAGGGTCCTGGGATCCAGCTCAATGTTGTACTCATACTCAGTGGGTAGTCTGCTTGGGATTCTCTCTCCCTCTGCCTCTCCCTGTGTTCTTGCCCTTTCTCTCTCTCTCAAATAAATAAATAAATAAACAACTCTTAAAAAAAAAAGAATGTTAATTCAAATAGGCTATGGTAAGGTATGTAAGATAGGAAAGTGTAAGTAAAGTCATAGACTAGAGTAGAAGCCAGATTAAAAAACAAAACAAAACAACCTCAAAACCTCCAAACAATAGAGTTAATGTTGACTGAATACATAATTTAAATCAGGTACTTTTTCATATGATATATATACTCATTAATGTTCAAAATAATCACAAAGCTAAATATTATTCTTTGCCTTATTAGAAATGTGAAAAACTGGAGCACAGTGATATTAAGTAATTTACCCAAAGTTACACAATTAGTAAATCGCAGAACTGAATTTGGAGCTCTGGTCATCTTGCTCCAGAGCTCACACTTTTAACAACTATACCAGTGCTTTCAGAGTAATTTTATTTTTTACTTCAATCTGCAGTGAGAAATGTATTTTATGCCATAAATCAGTGTGTGGATGTGTGTATATATATCTCAAGTTCCACAAAATTATAGTTATCTATAGTATGTGTAATTTCAAATTCGACAAAATTATAGTTATCCATACTATGTATGACTTATTTGGCTATTTTGATTCTAGTATAGTCTATTTAAATTTTTTTTTAGAAATACTAGTCACAAAAGAAAATTTATTTTGGAACCACTGAGTGATCATAGTCTAGTGTTTGAATAATACTGCACTGTACCATAATTTGCACATCTTTCTAAAGAATTTAGAATTTACACTACCAAAAAAAAATAGGCAGCAAGTGAAGGACTTTAAATAACAGAATAACATGGGGCTTCCTGGGTACCTCAATCAGTTAAGCTTCCTGTTCTTGGTTTTGGCTCAGGTCATGGTCTCAGGGTACTGGGATCAAGCCCCGTGTTGCTGGACTTCCAGCTCAGCCGGGATTCTTCTCTCCTTCTCTCCGTCTATCCTTCCCCCTGCTTGGGCTCTCTCTCTCTCAAATAAATAGAAACATCTTTTAAACAAACAAACCAACAAGGGAACGACCTAATGATTATATAATCATTTTTTAGAAATATCACTCCCAGTAGCATGGAGATGAAGCTGGAAAGAGTTGGCACTGGAAGTAATAAGCCTATATGAGATGACTGCAAGACTACAGAAGAATCTAAAATGTGGAAAGCAGGAGACAGAAATATAATCAAAGGTATAATGATTGATAGATGATGAAACAGAGGAATGAACCAAGAATAACTCTCATGTTTCCAGTTGTTGGACTAGATGGATAGTGGGGTCATCAATTAGGTTGGAGATTGCAGAAGAAATTGGATATTAAGAGAAAGATAATAAGGTAATTCAGGTAGTTGGAATTTTGTCAAGTGTCAAAAATTAAGTAGAATCACATTTTGACCTGACAGGCTTTGTAACCTTTTAGTGTAGCTAATAAACAACTAATTACTCTTAAATTTTATCTATTACCACTGTATAGTCAAAGGCAGATTAACTCCTTTATTGTGTTTTCACATTGTTGACACACATTGAGTTTGTAGTCTATTAACACACCTATTTTCTTTTCGTAGGAATATCGGACAGTGGTTTTGTCTCCTTGTTCAATTCTTCAGCCTTAATCATTTTATCCACTCCACTCCACTCCTATCTATGTCAGCCTTCTTAGATCATAAAGTTATAATAATTAAAAAGATAACTATTCCATAGGGTAATTATACCACCTATGCTGACTTCTTAGTGAATTATGTTGGCTCCTAGGTACCATCCCCTTACTTTTGGGGGGGTTCACAAACCATCTGTTTAGTCATGTAAACATTCTGTTTTTTGGAAAATATATGTTTGCCAGTTTGAAGTTTGAGAATGGCTAAAAACAAAATATGAGAAAACATTTCCCACCTCAATTCTTTTGGCATCACTTCCATACTTCTAAAATTTAAATATGATTACTTGTAACAATTTCACAATTAAACATATAAATTCCTTATGTAATATGATGTTCAATTAATTTGGGCTAGGAATTTGAATTTAATTAAAGTGGCTATCTACAGTGAGCATTGTGTCTAAAACTGTCTAAAGTGCCTTTCATACCATTTCCTCTTCCTGGTCATACTGTTTGACAAATTTCCCATACTGCCTTGCAGTTCTGTGTAAATCATGTTTACATGGTTTACATGTAAACCATGTAAAAAAAACCCAAAACAACAAAACAAACAAAAAAACCATGTGACTGATGTGGAGAGACTTTATCTCTATCTATCATCTGTTTATATGTTTTTATTTTTATCCTATAACTCTGGGCACAAAACCCGTGTATAATTCCCCACCCTTCCTTACTGTAGTGTACTTGGCACCATGTAGTTAAAATATCAGCAACACAAGATGGAAAGAGCCTATAAAGTTGTTTCCTGCCAAGGAGAGTCCCAGACCCACAATGAATCGCAAAATTGTAGGCTTTATTTTTACTCTAACATAGACTGGTCTATCCTGACATGCACAAAGCTTAATTTCCTTTTTAGTATTTGCTCTTTCCTTTCCATTTTGCAAACATTTTGGTTATGGAAGAAGATAAATGTAAAGATAAACAATTGTATTGTCTTTCCATTATCAGTTAAATTTATATCACATTTTCTAACCAATGAGTTTATTCCATCTTTGTTCTACTCAACCTAAAATTCACTTCGGCATTTATCAAATTCATTCATTCAACAAATAGTAGCACCAGCTATGGAATAAGTACTGAGCTAGGTGCCTGTGGGACCACCACAGTAAATACTAAAATAGATCAGTTAGAAGCCTGGTGGAAATAGAAGTCTACATTTCTGTGCAAGTGTTTGTGAATGTGTTACTAGAATATTCCTAGAGATGCAACAGGCTAATTTTCACTTTCAGTTTTCAAAATCAGAAAACAAGAGGATATTTAACAAGCAATAGGTGCTCTGGAGCTATGTCTCTGGTGTTCAGAATGAATCCTTGGATCTTATAAGAATGCTGTCCAACAGAATGTGATGAAAGGTGCCAGAGAGAATGTCAAATTTGTAAATCAAGTAATAGAAATAAATCAGTGTGAAAAAATTCACAAGATAAGGAAGCAGACTTTTGGAAAGGATGAATTTTTCAGTGCTGGTGAAGCTCTCTTCAACTCCTCAGCTGGACCTACCTTTACATTTCAGTAATTAACAGTGGCATTTGAACAAATGTGTGTAGTATACAATAGATAGAGTACTGAAACCTAGAAATGTTGTTTAGGATGTGGTGTCATGCAAATTTCTAACAAACTCTCTTTCTATATTTTCAATGATTCCACCTGGTGATAAATTATCATTTCATCTGTTTTCTCACTGTCTTTTGAAAACTTAAAGTACAAGCAAAATAAATCAAGATGCATCAGATACTCTCTTCTTAGTGGTATATGAGTTTCTGGATGCCATGGGGACATCTGGCTTCTTTACTAACCCTTATTTTCCTTAGTTTCCCTTATTCATATATGCAACTCTTCTGCATGACTCAGATCCTGAGAGAAGCTCAGGAACATTTCCTCAACTGGGGCTAATGGCATTACGAGACATGCCACATGAATATTCTTCCTTAAATTAAGTTTTACATGAATATGTCGGCTCCAAAGTAACTGCCACATGCACAAATGAAAATGTCATGCTAATGTACGAATACCAAATCTATTAGACTTTTAAATAATATTATATGTTATTATAGTGACAGTGGGTTCCTCCTTTATTCCTCTGTCCTTTTCAGGATCAATTCTACCCTTACCACAGTAAAGGAAAAAAAAATTTGGAAACACAAAGTGCACATTACCGAAGCCTAACAATAAAAATGCAGAATGTATTCGCGCCATTGTGTGAAAAATACCTTTGGCTAAGATCTCAGATTTCTCTAACTTCTCAACACACAGGAAAAGTTAATGAAAAGGGACTTCAGAATCCTGCTCTGTGAACAGGGATACATTACACTTATTATTCAAGCTACCATGTGATTCCACGGACATTTCGCCACGTGAAGTTCTTAGGTGTTGCTTTTGCTCAGCAAGGATTTATATTCTTACAGTTCTGGGATTGTTTGATAATCACGGTGCTAGATGGTTGATAGAACTAGAAAAATAATGACAGGACTAATTAGAGATTTATTAAGGAGAACATATAGAGATGAGTAAACATAGAGCGAAAATCCATACCTTAGATATTGCACAGATATATGCTTGGATATGATAAGGTCAATGAAATTTACTGAGAATGTCAAATGAGTTCATTTGTTAACTCATTAACAAGAGACTGCTTGTCTCTTTCAAATGAGGTATATCCTCTCTTTAGTTGCTTAAGGTTATGTTACAAAGGAATAAAAATATTATTCTTCAATGTTATATTTTTAGAATTTGTCATAAGTTACTATTTTAATGTGTCAGTTTGATGTGCATAAAAAGACTCATAGGATCCAAACCCCCAAGTTAATAGACTGAACTTTGAAATTGATATGTTAATATGTATTAGTTTATTACTCTTACTCCATTTCCTCAGGCATACTAAACACCTACAACATATTAAAATTTAGTAATTTTTCAGTTTCAAAATACTGGCCTTTTTTTTTTTTTAAGAAATTTGCTTACAAGCTTTGGTTTTGGCATCATATTGATGAGTGTGAAATATCTCCACTATCAATGAGTAGGAGGCCGAGCTGCTCATATTCACAGCTGGAATGGATCTGCTTCTATAAAAATGGGAAGTAGCAGCTGCAGGGAACATAAATTGTGCAATTGATTTGATTTTGCAAAGCAAACACATTCTTCGTGTTATGATTTAGCTTGCTAATTAGGCCTTGCATAATCAAAGGAAATTTGAAAGAAAATAATTCGGAATTAAGCTCAACTTCTACACCTTCTGACATGTCCTTGTAATATCTTCACATTTTCAAGATCAGTGTCTCTCAAACTGAATGCCTTGAAAACAAAAGAATGATTTGCAAACAATGTCCCTGTGGATGAATGTGTTCTATTACAAAATGTGAGTGAAGTCAAACAGAAGACTATCGATTGATCTTTGATACCTGGGTCTCAAGAACTATGCAAACCAAAAGCATACATCTTTTCTTATTTTGGATCAGGTATCTGCAAACTATTCCCATAAAGGCCCATAGTGAGTATTTTAGGCTTTGTGTGCCATATGCTCCATACTGCATCTAGCCAACTTCTCTTTTTAGGGGAAAAGAAACTATAGACCATTTGTAAATATATGGGTGTGGCTGTGTTCCAATAAAACTTTATTTACAGAAATAGGTAGTGGGTTAGATTTGCCAACTCTTGGTTTATTTAATTCTCAGAAATAAAAGTTAACGATAGTGTCAAACTTCAATTAAAAAAAGAAAAAATAGAGTATCAATCTAAACCATGACTAGAAATAAAAAAATTATTATATAACAATTTAATTATAAGAAAGATGTTATATTTTAAACATATATATCGTATTACAATATAGAATGAAATACATGTTAAAAATTAAAAAAAATGAATGATAACCTATACTGTAGTTCTGAATGTGACTTTATGTTGTCAAGCCAACACTGTGCCATGTGTATTTCATATCCTATGTGTAAAGAGATCCTGCGTATGTGGTATGTACATATGTATATGTATGTGCATGTGCGTATGTATGTGCATATATATGTGTGTGTGTGTATTAAGAGAGGAAACTATACACAACACATTTTATGACATATGTGTGGGATGAGAAGGAAAAGTGTATTGCAGAACAAGCCAAACCTTGAGTAAGTAATGATGGAATAAAAGCAAATACATTAGCAATTCATGAATGTGTTTTTCTATAATTTATATGTAGCTGTTTAATCAGTCAACATATAATGTTGAGTATTTCTTAGGAGCTGACAACTCTTCTGGTGTTAATAGAGATAACAAAAGTAAATTGTTCTTGTCTTTCAGAAGCCCACAATATAATTGACATATATGCGTATATTCTCATAACTAGAAAATTATAAACAAATATCTATGTATAATATAAATACATATATATGTGTATATATATAGCACATTATGATAGGTAGATAGATAGTAAATCTATCTATCTTGAATTAGTAGTACACACAACAAATGTTGAAGAAATTGGGAAGGAAGAGCAAGAATTGTGAGCTGTGTGGTGTCAGTGAAAGACCCTTAAAACAACATAGGCTTTGAAATATGAGTAACATGAAGTAGATTTACATTAGGTGGAGGGAAGTATTATTTTAGGTGGTGCAGAATACTGTTCACTGGTAATGGGTAGAAATTTCAAGATGGGCTAATGCGGGAGATTAGAATTTCAGAAGATAGACTGGGGTACAATTAGAAGAAGAGCCTTGAATCTCATATAAGAAAGTGTTAACTTTATTCTGTAACTGATGTAGAATCAGTTATTGATCAGAGAAGCAACTGGATGAAATTGCTCCTCAACAGGATTACTCCAGTAGGGGTTGTAAGATGAGATGAACCCAGAAGGTGGCAGAAGACAGTGACACTCACTGGGGATGTGTTCCATGATGAGCTGAGCATAACTGAAACAGTGTGGTGGCAATGCCAATGGAACTGAGCAGGCATACCCCTGAGCTAGTCTCAAGGAACTATCAGAATAACACATGGCATTTCATTTACTTAATACAAATTTACTCTTATGACCCAGGGAGTATGCCAGGTAATGACATTTTTACTTGCATTCACCTGTTTTCTAATACACACGCAAAAAAGAGACAGAGCTTGCAAAGTGATTGGGACGTTGACATGAAAATATCTACTGTAAGACACCAATAGAAGTTTAAGGAAAAACAGCTCCAATAATAACCACTAGAGTTTGGAATCAAACAAATTGGAGAAGTGGTAACAAATTTTAAAAAAGATTCTTTGAAGCTAATATGCTGTTGTATGTAGTGAATCTCCACCCCAGGAATGCTACTGCCTTAGCATCTTTGTTATTATTTTCTTTATCTAGGATGTTCTTTGCACAGGATCATTGCCTTACTTCATTCAAAACCTAGCTCAAATGTGGGGCTCCTGGATGGTTCAATCAGTTAAGTGTCTGTTCTCAGCTCAGGTCATGATCCAAGAGTCCTGGAATCGAGTCCTGCATCAGGCTCCCTGCTCATCAGAAAGCGTGCTTCTCCCTCTCCCTCTGCTGCTCCCCCAGCCTGTGCTCACTCTCTCTCTGCCAAATAAATAAATAAAATAAAATAAAGTAAAAATCTAGCTTGAATGTAACCTGACTTCTGAGGCCTTCCTTAACCATATATCCAATCTCAACTAACCACTATCTTCATTACTTTCTATCCTATTGTTCTACTTAATTTTTTCACCGTTATTACTATATAAAATTATTTATTTTTTTTGTTTTTTTTTTCCTGCCTGGTCTTTGTACATTTTTTGAGAATAGGGACCTTGATTTACTTTGTCATTGCTATATCTCTGGTGCCTAGGATGGAACCTGACGTACTGTAAGTATTCAATATATATTAGCTGAATGAATAAATGAGTGAGTAAATTTAAAATTAACTGTGCGTGTGAGTAGAATTAGCCATTTCCCATTACCACCAGGAGCTTAGCACCTAATCACTTCTTAGATAGGTTAATGCAAATACCTCCTATTTCTCTTGAGTTTCCAATCTTCCATTTCAAATCATCCTTACACACTTACAAAGAGGTTAATCTTACTAAAACACCATCTAAGCAGGTCAGTATATATAAATGGATGTGCTCCTCTCTTCTGTGCGATAACACTGAAATTCCTCAACCAGGAATTCAAAGCTCTTAAGAATCTCACTCCACCTCAGCTATCCAATGACATTTGCTAATTACAGAACACTTTTTTGTTCTCATTCAAGCTGTTTTCTTAACAGTTGCCTGCAAACTCTAAGCTTGTTATTGTCTCTCTGCTTTTATATGGGGACTGTTTGTATACAGGAGACACCTTTGGTTCAAATTCATTTATCAAAATCTTGCAAAGTGTTCACAGACCATCTCAAAGAACTTACCCTCCATGAAAGCTTCTCTGACCTATTTATTACACATTTTGTCTTCATTCTGCAAGTAAATATGTTTTTAATGTGTTCTGTTACAATGTTTTCAGATGACTTTACAAAATTTTTTTCTTTCACTAGAAATTTACAAATATCTCAAGGGAATCTTTCCTCGGGAGTTAAAAGTAACAATTTCTCTTATACTGAGCAAGGACTCTACCACAACAAGCAGTGCTTATTTATAACTACTTCTTTAATTCAAATATAATTTAATTATGTATTCCTTTTCTTTTGCTACGGTTACTAATCTGTGTTTCTTTTTATATATATAAACATTTACGTGTGCATATTAGAAGTGACACATACTTTCTTGTCCTTAAGTTAAAATGCCTAAGGAATATTCCTTTGCAAAGTTCTGCCACTAACGGTGCCCTTTTGGGGCATCTGGTTTACGGAACTGCCCCCCCTGTGTGTCTTTGCCGCTCTCCCCACACTGTGATCTGCTTCATTTTGTATTAGAAGAAGGAAGCTGGTCCGTTTGCTCCTTTAGTTACCCTACTGTGCCACATCATGCTAATTTGTCCTTTTTTTGCTTCTGCTTCTCAAGCAAGATCATGAATTACTTTCTCTTATGTTACAGCTGTTTAACCATTTTCTGACAAGTTAGCCCCTGCACACACACTGCCTAGAGAATTGTACCAAGTACTACGACCGTGATGATACAGAGACAGGGTTCCTTAAGCCCATGTTGGGCTCTATGCTCCCATTTTATGGTACACAAGTCTTAAAAGTCTTTTAAATGCTTCATTTCAAATGAGAAGTTTTATCAGCATCTTCCAGGAGTCACGCACGGTGGATCATCGCCACTTCATTACATCTTTAGTTTATGTCCCCACGCCATCACAGCTGTTTGTTTAAAGTTTGTTCTTTGGAGTTTTGGTAATAATATATCAATGTACCCACATTTCATGCCGTTTTAAATTATTAGTAAAAATATCAATGGCAAATTCCTCTGTTTAGCCTATCTATGTCTTACTCTTACTTCTATAATTTTGGTTGTTCGTATCTTTACACACATATTTGAAAAGGAAATAGCATCACCACCGAAATCCCTGCACCACGCAGGTTTCCTTGGTTGCTTGCATCAATGAACACACTCTTCTCAATTAAATAGGGCCGGATGTGCTGTTCATACATGCTTTAATGCACTGAATGACAGTGAATGATTGAACAGGCTTTCACTAATTCTGTTTTCATGGACTAGCTCTTGGGCTTTCGAGTATTTCTTGAAAAAGCCAAACTGCTTCCAGAGCTGTAGGATCAGATCTATTCTTGATAACCAAACAGCCTCTGAAACTTACGGATATAATTGAGAAAATTTTTATGGTGCTCTTTAGTTTTTATTGTGTAGCAAACATGACACTTTCTCTTTCACACTAATTGCCCAAGAAACAAAAGATTGTGAATCTGGAAACAATATAAGAATTAGAAAGTAAGGATAGGGGTATACAGACTAAACATTCATATAGCAGAGTTGAGTAATCTAGAAGGAATTTGGCCAAGATTTTTCTGGGGATCAAAAGCAAAAAATGGTGGCATAGATTGGTGGGCCATATGATAGGAAAGGAAAACAAGATTAAAACATTTAAACACTTTCTTCTTCTTTTTTACACATTTTACTCTGAACAATTCCAGACAAAAGAAAATATATAAACAATATTATGAACAAATATTGTGCTCTATATTGTAAAATATAGAGCATAACCCTCTCTTATTTCACACTCTATTTCTTTGGAAAGAGACATTAACCAAAATATTTTTTCTGTAATTCTCAGGCACACGTTATTTTCTTCCCATCCCTATAAAATAATATTTTTATTCGATATAGTTTGTGTAATCCATCAATGTTAATATATGTGGCTCTAGGTCATTTATTTACAATGTTATAGAGTTTGAAATAAGTATGCTACACTTCTTTATGACTGTTATAATATTGTTACAATACTGTTATGGTTCATGTCTCCTTGGGACAAGAGTTTTTATACCTGGAAGTACAATTTCATAGGTTAGCTCCTTTTTTTTTTTTTTTTTTTTTTTTAAGAAAAGTGGAAAGATGGAGGGCAGGGCAGAGGGACAGGGAGAGAGAATCCTAAGCAGGCTCCACACCCAGTGCAGAGCCCAAGGCAGGGCTCGATCTCATGACCTCATGATCTCATGACCTGAGCTCAAATCAAGAGTTAGATGCTTAATTAAGATGAAGCCACTCTGGTGCCCCGATTTCCATATTTTTGGTACCATATGGTGTGTAGACAACTTTCTTTCAGAGGAGGCTATACCAAATACATTTGTGTACAATAGTATAGCTTTTATGTATCCAACTTTTTGAATCTTTATTCAAAAAAAAAAAAGTATTTTTTTGGCCAATTTGGTGTAAAATTATATATGATTGTGGTTTCAGTTCAGAATATCTTTATTTAGTTAATATTTTATAAACTTTATTCAGTTTATATTAATATCTTTATCAAGTGAGATATTTAGAGCAGTTGATAACCTTTCTATAGTATTTTTGTGTTTGGGGTTTATTTCTTCTATCAAAATATACCTTGCCACATTTCCATGAGATTTAGTTTTTTTGTTACTAATCTGAAGATGGTTTTCATAGAGTCTGTGCACTAATCCTCAGTCAGTTATAGGCATTCCCTGTGTCTGCCTTGTATTTGTCACATTTCATGAATAGGAGTTTTTTTTAAATTTTTTTAAATTTATTTATTTGTCAAAGAGAGAGGAAGAGAGAGAGAGCGAGCACAGGCAGACAGAGTGGCAGGCAGAGGCAGAGGTAGAAGCAGGCTCTCTGCTGAGCAAGGAGCCCAATGTGGGACTCGATCCCAGGACGCTGGGATCATGACCTGAGCCGAAGGCAGCCGCTTAACCAACTGAGCCACCCAGGCATCCCAGGAGATTTTTAATCTTAATGAAATAAAATTTAACTCTTTTTTCATGGTTACTGTTGTTTGTGTCCTGAGATCCTTTCCAAACAAAAGCCATTGTAGTGTTTTTCTACAAATTTTGGTTTTCATATTTATGTTTTTAATGAATCTGTAATTTGTGTGTGTTGCAAGGTTGGAAGATAACTGTATTTTATTTTCCACCTGATTAACTAATTGATCAACCACCACTTTTTACTAAATAGCTCATCCTTTCTTCTTAATCTGTAGTGCTTCTGCCATCATAAATCAAATTTTCATAGATGCATGCTTATGATTCACTCATAATAAATCTCGGTATCCTATAATAAATATATGACAATAAATCTTGGTACATGGGAACTCTCATCACCTTTTATTCTTTTTTAAGATTGAGTTGTCTATTTTTGGCCATCTGCTCTTCCAAATTTTTTTTTTTTAATTTAGCTTGTCAAGTTCATGAAAAACCCACTCAGAATTTTGATTTGTACTGCAATGAAGAGATTGTCACCTCTAAGATAATGAGGTCTGCCATTAATGTGATAAATTTCTACTACTTTTTTAGGTACCTTAATGACTTTAAATAAAGTGTTATTTTTTCCATACAGATCTCAAGCATCATTTGCATTTATACCTAGGTATTTTATATTCTTGTTCATAATACAAGTGACATGTAAAAATTAAACATTTTTAAAAATTGTGTAGAAAAGCCATTGATTCTTCTTTATCAACCCAGCCATCTTGCTATATTCCTACTTTTCTAATATTTCTTAGGTTCTTTTGAGTCTTTTATGTGGATAACAAATAATCTGTGGGTGATTATATATATTTTAGCCATTTATAATCTTTATTCTCCTCTACTACCCTTTTTATTTTCATGCTCACCAGAACTTTCAGTCCTAGGGGGAATTAAAATGGTGGCCACGGATCTCGTTGCCCTACTCTTGACTCTAAAGGAAATGTTTATAAATTCTGCCGGTGACATTCTTGCAGTCTTCCTTTATCAGAGTAAGGGATTTATAATCTCTTCCCAGTTTAATAGAAGCTTATTATTGTTTTATCGTTAATTAATGTTACATTTTATCAAATGCTTTTCATGAGACTATTAAAATGGCCATATTTTTATTTCCTTTCGTCAGTGTGGAGATTTACACTGACAGATTTTTCTAATGTGAAACCTTTTTTGCATCACTGGGATAAATACATCTTTGATACATTAATCTCATATGTTGTTAGAATGAATTTCATACTACTGATTTTGGATTTTTATATGTCTTTTCAAGTGAGATTTACTTATAATTTTCTTCTCTTATGTCTTTGGCTACTTAAACATCATCAAGATCACACTAGTCTCATGAGAAGATTTTGGAATATTATTTCTTTTTATCTAATTTATACTATATTTTATCTAATTTATACTCTACAAGTTCTTTGGCTGGGTGCTTAGCCTGATAATTTTATCCAATGCAAGTGGTTAAGGTGTGTATTTCTTCCATAAACCACTTCAGCTATTTTTCATAGATTTGATACATAATGTTAGTAGAGTTCAAATTGTTTTCTAATTTTTATAATACTGTTTCTTTGTAGTCTATCTTAAATTTTCCTTTGCTCTTTTAGACTTCTTTCGCTATGGGTATCTAAATTATTTTATTTAGAGAAAAACTGTTTTTCACTGTTGTATGTATACTTGAAAAGAATATATTTTCATAATTGTTGGGTGCACTTTTTTGTTTTATTTTGCATAATTTTTTCAAATTAATTTTCCAGTTCACTAATTCTATTTTGAGCTGGGTTGCATGCATTTTCATTCGAGTTTTAATTTGAAAAATTATAGTTTTCATTGCTGCAAACTCTTTTGTTTTTCAGTCCCACCTTGCTTATATTTGTAGTTTCTTTTTCCTGTATATACGTAATATGTGTTTTATACTCTTTTTCTGGTATTTCCAATTAAATTATATTCTGGCAAGTTTAATTATACTATTGCTTCTGAGGATTTCCCTTCAAGGTGGCTTACTTTCTTTAGGTGCTCTGTAATTTGTTCTGTGAACCCATGTTTCATGTAGGTTTAACTGTAAAAATTCCTTAAGACATGGCATGAAGTATGTCCCTCAAAGAAAAAAAAATTGTTTTTACTTCTGTCACATAATTCTGGGAGCTATAAATACTGTAATTTATTTATTTTTCTTATTTTCTGAACCCTACATTTAAGATAAATGCAAACCTCAAATTGCAGAACTGCTGTACTATGAATTTTAATTCTTAGGAACTTCCTTTTTTTCATATTGCCGATCAACACAGACTTATTTCCTTGTTATCTCCTTAGGGCAATAAATATATTTTTTTTCAGTCTTTTTTTTCTACTGGCTATAGTCTTTCAAGAGTCTCAAGTTTGTATGGGACCTCAATTCTTTATCCTTGGCTTTTTTTTTTTTTTTTTTTTTTAAACTCTGAATGGCTTTTCCAGTCTTC
>PISX010003229.1:0-52153 GCA_004024625.1 Mellivora capensis | reverse complement strand
TCTGAAAGATTGTTTGCTATATTTTATGGAATATTTCTAAATGTTTTATAGAAAGAAGACTATTTTTTTTAACCTTCTGTAGTACTGGGAGAAAAAAATTCTCTTTTGAAGTTCTCAGAATGTGGGCTTTAGACCTAACATCCATTTATGAGAATAAGATAAAGGCATTTTCACTCTCAATCAAATTTCAGTACAAAACAATAATAACAAAAAGTACAAACTTCCAAGCTTATAGATTCTTCTCTTAAATAACTCTATCTTCATTTACATTTGCTTTATTACCTATTTTTATCTCTCTGCAATCAATAATAATATATTATAAATCTACTTTCTGATCAAATAATCGTCTACTCCAATAGCTTGTTTACATTTTCTGTCTTATGATTGATTCTCTAGTTGCTGTTGTCTGCTTGGTGTACTTCTAAAATAATTTTTACTCTTATATCCACCAAGATGTGTAATACAAAGTTCTATATCAAGAATATATAGATCCTTCTACATCCTAAGAATTAATCAAATGCTTCATTAGATTCTCATACCTAATGCCTAATAAATCAATAAAGTCAAGACAGGTAATGTTACAAATAAAAGGGATTAAATTTAGTTCTTAGGCTTATTTTTTGGATCTCAAAGGCAACTATTATTTATGTCTTTCTTTCTAGAAAAATCTAGTGACAAAGTTCTTGAAATGGAACTTTCAGTCTTTTGACATGACAAGATTTCATTGGACACAGTGATCTTTTCCAACCCTTAACTTATTTACTAGATTTTAAAACTTCATAGACATACTCTATTTGGCTATCAACTGACCCACTAGGATTGTTTATACAAAAAAAAATCTAAAGGTACATTGATCTAAAAGTATATTATTGATTCAAATGGAAATTTATTTTATTGGATAAGGGAAGAACATCAGGTTTAGTTAGTGGAAAAAGTCACTAAATGAAATCACAGAAAGTAGCACAGGTCACCAAAATGTTGTAGGGGAAAGGTAAAACGAATAGAGTAATAATAAAAGGTTTGAATTCTTTCATCCTAAGTGAGGCAAAAACAAAACAAAACAAAACACAGCTTGACAAGTGAAGTTAAGGTTTTCATTACTGCCAAACTAAGTATCTCTGACTTTTGGTTGCTCCGCAATTGGACTACTCACGATTTCCAGGATATCACAATGACACTACTCCCATAAAACAGGAATATGATTGCTTCCACCACTTAGGGCAAATATTGGCAACATATGGCCCATGGAACAAATTCAGCCTGCTGCCTATTTTTGTAAATAAATGCTTACTAGAATATAGCTCTCATTCACTTATGTATTGTCTATTGAGACATGTATACTGAACGTGGCAGAGTTGAAAATTTGGGACAGAGACCCTCTGGCTTGCAAAGTGTAAGATAGTTACTAGATAGGCTTTTACATAAGAAGTTTCCCAACTTCTGGCTTAAGGAATGTCTGTGGAAGTCTGGGAGAATTTCTTTCAGACAAGGACAAGTTATATATATGAGTTAAACTGTAGTGGTTTGATCTAGAGATGATTAATCATTAACATTTCTTCATTTCTTGAAGTAATTGTTGATAACAGTTGTGTGCTCTGTACATCAACATCATTGTCATGAAGGAAGCGGACACCTTCCTAGGTTGGGGAAAAAGGAGGGGAGGCGAGGCGTGGGGTGGGGCAGGGGATGGGAGACAGATCCAGGATTGGTGAAGATCTCACTTGATTGCGAATGTCATAAACTAGTTTCCAGTTTTGTGACCCTGGCCAATGTTTAAGCTGACTCTCTCTTGGAACATTTTTGTGTGTTCTTCAGAAATCCCCCTTTGTTGGGACCCGCTTATCTGCATTTCCCTTGAAATACGGTGATATTTCTATCAGCTGATAGATATACTATCTATGCCGGTGATATACTATCAGCTCATTGTTTTAGTGCTTCCTTTGTCAGTAGATATCTAGCAACGTTAGTTTTCTTGCTCTTTGTGCAGGATCAAGTATGCTCCATGCTGCCGCACTCATTTATACAGCTACAACTAGTCTATGCATTATTTTCTGTAATCTGAAAATAATGCAGTAGCAGCTTCTACTTAGTTCCTGCCATCAAATCACCCATCTCTGCTTGTGAGATTTTTCCAAATGGGATTCAGATTCAGGAGACAAATGGTTTTTGAATTAATCCTACAGAAACCTTTCTTCTTAGGCTTTTGGTGATGGGTCAATATCCCTACCCATTTTCCTTCTGCGAATGGACATCATAGCATAGTCTATAAGAAGGAAATCCTTCCAAAACCAACCCTCTTACTCTCAATTATTTAATAACCTTGGTATATATGAAGAGTTTAAGGGAACTTAACTAGTTCTTGGAAAGCAATTTTGAAATTTATGCATAATGATCTGTCTCTGGGACTTGATAGCTATCAAATCATGGTGGCTCAGACAAACTAGATGAATCGCATTTACATGTGCCATTTTATTGACCCAGCTACGTGATAAAGCACGGGCCAATTCAGACAACCAACTTATTGCCATGGTTTCTGAACATTTTGTAAGTTAGGAACTGCCTTCATCATGGCTACGTTCTCTGAAAAGTACCCATGAAATAATACAACAGTGAGGATTTAATGAAATAACATGTATGAAAGCTACTTCTACAATGCCTGGCACAGAACAGAGATTAATAAATGCATGTTCTTTTCCCTAATGCACATAATGATTAGCATACCAAGCCATTTTATCAGAAGTCTCAAATTTGCAACTTGTAAGCTGAATTCCCTGTATGGTGATAACTAGCTAGAGCTTGGTACCAGAAACCCACTTGGGACAAGGCTTTTACTCTCCAGGTCACCAGAGTTTCCATCAACATGCCTCACACATTTTCCTTATCTGACAAGTCCAGACATGAATTTACATTTGAAAACTTTGGCTTATAAAGTAAGATCCCAAATTCCTTTTTTTCTCTGTTCATTAATGAAATCATCATAGCAACTTACTTGAATATATAGCTTAGATCCTTGAAATTCCTAACCATAACCTGTTGCTGGCTACCTCTGACCTTGTTTCTTACCTTTTCTCTATATTTTACTCTGTTCTGGTCACACTGGCCTCTGTTGTTCCTTAACTATAAAAAGCTGAAACCATCTCAGGACTTCTTAATTGCTACTTTCTCTGAATAGAATGTATTTTTCCCAGATACCTGCCTAGTTTTTCCCACACTTCTTTAGGTTCATGCTTAAAACAGAAGCATCACCTTCACAGAGAGGCTTCCCAGACCACACTGCCTAAAATAGTTTCCCTACTATTCTCCACTCTAATACCCTGCTTGACTTTTCTTCATAGTAGTTGGTATAAATATAATGTATAACATGGTATATGTTATGCTCATTTATTTATTTACTGTTTTCTGTGACATTCAATAAGAAATGAAGTCCACAAGAACAGGCGGCTATGCTATGGTCAGTACCTGGAATAGTGCATGGAACCCAACAAGCAGTCAGAATACATTTGTTGTTTTTTATTGAGATATAACTGACATATAACCTGATATTCATTTTAGATATACAACATGACGATTTCCTATATGTATGTATCGCAAAATGATTACCCCAGTAAGTTTAGTTAACATCCATCACCACACAGTTACAATTTTCTTTTCTTATGATGAGAACTTTTAAAATCTATTCCATTAGCAATAGCAATACTTAAATATATAATGCAGTATTAACTATAATCATTATGCTGTACATTACATCCCTAGGACTTCACTTATTTTATAAGTGAACATTTGAATCTCTTGACCTCCTTCACTCATTTCACCCACCCCCACCCCTCACCTCTGGTAACCACCAGTCTGTTTATGTTTTTAAGATTTTACATGTAAGTGAGATCATATGCTATTTGACTTCTCTGCCTGACTTATTTCACTTAGTATAATGGTCCATCTATTTTGTCACAAATGACAGTATTTCTTTTTTAATGGCTGAATAATATTTGTGTGTGTGTGTGTACCACATTTTCTTTATCCATTAATCTCTCAGGGGACACCTAGGTTCCAATATTTGTTGATTATCCAGAATTGGGAAAATTTCAGGGAATAATACAGAGCCAGTGTTAAACTATGTGGTAGTTGTGATGGGGTGGCAGTAGGGGGGGAATTGTAATTCACAAATCTAGTCAAGTCATATGAATTCAAAAGTTTAGCCTTGGACACAGCCCCTCCCCCTTCCCCTGTCATCCTCAACTTTTCCTCTCCTTTTTTTTTTCTTTTTTTTAAGAGAAGCAGGGAGGGCAGAGGGAGAGGGAAAGAGACTCTTAAGCAGGTTCCATGCCCAGTGCGGGCCCTGATGTGGAGCTGGATATCACAACCCTGAGATCATGACCTGAGCTCAAATCAAGAGTTGGATGCTTAACCGAGGTGTCCCACACTCCTTAACTTCTAATAAAGTTTAAAGTAAGGCAACGATGAACTTTTGACTTCTTTCTTTTGACTTTTGACTCAATTTCTTGTGTTAGTTTGGATGGACCATATGCTCTGATAATTGGTCAAACATTATCCTGCATGTTTCTGAGGATGATTTTTGGTAGAGAGTAACAATTAAATATGAGTAAAGATGCCTGCCCTCTATAATGTGGGATAGACACATTTATTCAAGTGAAGACTGTAATAGAATAGGGACTGATCTCTCCTAAGAAGGAATTTTGCCAGCAGGCTGTCTTTGGACTTGGCCTGCACAGTGGATCTTCTCTGGGTCTTCAGCTTCTTTGAACTTCTGATAAGTTTTTGACCTGTCAGCCTCCTTAATCACCTAAGCCAATACTTTAAAATCAATCAGTCTCTCTTTCTCTCTCTCTGCATGAAACACACACACACACACACACACACACACACACACACACATCCATCCATCCATTTGTTCTGTTTCTTTGGAGAACTCTTACCAACATAGCTTCTAAAATGGGCTATCACCTTAAATATCTAAAACTAACATGTAAGCCCAAACTCTCATATATTCATGTTCTGTAGCTCATCTGAGACTTAACTACTTTTGAAGTTGGCTTGAAAATGACAAAACAAATTAAAGGGGGGGGGGGTAAAATTAAAGGATTAAGCCATATTAATAAAAAGAAGTGGATACATCCATACAAATAAAAAGTCTATATACTGAAACCGAATTTTCAAATGTGAGGGGTTCTTTTTGTCCTAAAGTATTTATTTCTCAATAATATAATAACAATATAAGCTGTACTTCAGTATTACATTGTACTTGATATGGTCTAGGAATCGGGTCTTAAGCCAGCATAGTAAAAACGAGAGAAAAGACAGAGGAGGATAAATTAGCCTTGACCTTCCAACTACAGCAAAAGCAGAGATCCAGGTAATGACCAAGATAATAAAGTCACAGAAGCACTGGGGAGCAACACGGCTAGATCTGAAGAGTGAATGTGAGATGAACTTACCCATCCCTTTCCATTCTCAGAGGAGGCAGAGGCAGAAATGTGCAAGGATGACATCTGCCCCCAAAGGTCTCAGCCTCACTCAGTGCGCCTCTTCCCATAGAGGCTGGCAGAGGAGGTTGGAGCAGTGCAAAATGGAAAGCTGCACATGGGGTGACCTCACCCCACAGTAACTGTGACCCAATCGATGTCTCAAATTCTCATCAGTTACATCAAACAATTTCCTCTTCTTTGAGGATTATTTAGGAAAAGTACTCTCTTCCACAGAATACACATGGGTGAAAATATAGAGAGAAAAGCAATGAGCACGTTGTAAAATACAGAAATTCCCTATATTCACAAGTAGTGATGAAAAAAAAAGATACTAAATTACCAGGGGGATAAGAGATGAACCAGGAATATTGTAGCTTGGAGTTAGAGAGAGTTTAATGAAAAAATAAGTGATTAATAGCCCGGAATGTTGCTGAAAGGTTGAAGATAATGAGAAAAGGTTATTGAGTAATTGATTACACATCTAAATTTTATGACCCATGGAGGATAACAACATTTATTTACTTTTGAGACCACCAGGTAAATTCTAAGTAATTCTGAACATGTAGTACCTAGCATGGCATCTATTTAAAGGACTCAAAACTTGAAAATAAACTTTCATTCAGCAAACCTGCCCATGAGGAAAAAAAATGATTGTGCTAGCAAAAGTTAAGGTTGAGGTTTTCAAGAATCACATTTATATTCTGACATCCCATCAATTTTTTTTATTACTTTATATTAGTGAGATTCTTGATCTTGTTTCCTCTTTCCCAGAGGAAAGAGGAAATTCCTAGTTTATCCCAAATCCAGTCACATATAGGTTAAGATGAGACTGCTTTTTGTTTGTTTCAGAAAGATTTACCTGAACTTCTGCACTTATACAACACTCGGGTCTTAAATTAACTAGAATTTAAGTGCTCCCTCAACCTGGACCAATTTGTTGTCCATTTCTGGGCTCATAATTTAGCAATGTTTCTGACATATAATAAGTAAGGAAAACATGATGAATGATGATTGAGTCATTTATAAAACAAACATAAAACATGCTACCATTGTTATATTTTGACTCTAGTTTGGAGCACCAATTGCAGAAGTGGGATTCACAGTGCAGAATATATATTTTAAGATAGTGTGAAATATTAATTGAAAGGGATACAGAATCAAAATTAATAGGGATATGGTCCGGGAAGACTTCCTGAGGGAAGCCAATTTAAAGCTAATCTTAGAGAATTCAACAGGCATGGAATGGAAGTAGATGCGGGAGTGTGTTTGGAATAATAGTATTGGGAACAAGGAGAACATTCACGACTGCAAAAGAATGAGGAGCAAAATCTTAAAGCCAGTTTCTGGGAAAAAAAATATGTGAAGGAAAGCAAGCCAATGTATTTGAATGGACTGAAGAGGGCCAGTTTGCTGGTACAACAGAGGCAGGAATCAGGTGGAGAGAGCCACTGGAGATGCCAGGATGAAGAGTCTGGATTTAATATGGTAGACACCAGAGTGCTCTTCCCTAAGGGTCCTTGACTAGGAATGACATGATGAAAATGGTGCTTGAGAAAGATTATTCTCCAAGCAGGGGGTCAATAGCCTAATACTAAAAAGGGAATTTTCACCTAACACATTCACCAAAACATTCCACTCTGCCACCCTAACAGGCCTCAGTGATTACAAGCGACTATTTTTGAAAGACTCTGCACTTTTGGTGGCATATTTCATTCATGCTCTCTGCCAAGGGATTTCTTGTCCCTTCTTTTCTCTTATCTTTGTACTTTAACAAATGTTCTGCCACTGGCAAAGATAGGAACCACAATCATTCGTTTTCCGCTACCTGTGGCAGATTGATGAAAACAGTTGCATTTTAAGCTACTTCTCTGTGTTTCCTTGATGGGGACTTCAGCTGTGACAGAGGCATTAACCTTAAGGGTGAGGAAACAATCCTTACTTCATGCTCTCTCAGTTCAGAGCTTCTCCTCAGCAGGGAAAAAGCAAATCACGTACATTATTTGAAGCAATTTGTGATTTATCCACTGGGTACTGACCTACAATCAAGTGAACTCTGCTTAAAACCTCCGAATGGATTTTTAACTGCCTCCATGGAGGAAAGGGAGACACGTTCATACAGCCACCATCTCGAACGCATACTTCCCTGAAAAAAAAAAATAGTCTGAAAAGCCAAGGAACATGTTGCATCTCTAACCTTAAACTGGCTTGCACCCAGTTTCAAAAATAGAGCAAAATCTCATCTTAATTCTTAAAAATAGGTGCCAGTTGTATAAGCATACCAAATACAAGGAAGAGGACTCCTTGTTTTCTCAAAAGTTATGTGCAAACACCAGTGTGATTTGATACATGAAGACTAAAAATTAAACAACATCAAGTATATTCTTCATGCCTGCCCAGCAGAATCTCACTAGGGAATGTGAAGTGGAGATGTTTTAAGAAATTCGCACCTGGATCATAAATTATTTGATTAGGATTCACACACTACGGAGTCCTGCTTCACTGACAACTTAAACTTGGCTGAAAATTAATGAATCAAATGGATACATTTCATGACTAATCAAATTTTTATTAATGAATTTTAAACGAGAATACATTTCCCCTACCCTGCTCTTCAAAGCAATGGTTTACCATCTTCTGGGATTGTACTAATCTTACACTCTTTGATCTTATGTCAATCTTTATCTCCTTCTCTACACAAAAAAAAATTAACTGAATTAAATAAAATTTCATTTTGAATTTAAATTTTTTTTGTTTTTGTTTTTGCTGCTTTGAGGATGGAGACCTTGTAGGATGTCATCTCACAGGGTTGAATACCAGGGCTGCTGAGACGTGTTATAGCTACTTCACAGAAAGATGTTTCTGGGCAACGTGTCAGAGGCTGTCAGTTTCAGAGGTGCCATGTGGAAGGGGGCCTAGCAGGCAGTGGATGAAGAGGGAAACAGCTAGGATAGTGAAAAGTGACAGCCATGTAATCCAGAATGTGATTACTTTTCCACATTGTCACTGGTAAATTTTACAATCGCCTGAGTGTCTAAAGTGCTAGATGAATGAGGACTTAACAAGAGCAGAGAGACTAAATGTGGAAGAAATATCTCACTCTTAACAATGCCAAAAGGAATTGTTCCTGTTCAGGACTTCTGGTCACAGACATAAACACTGGCATAAAACCCTGGAAATAATAATAATAATAATAATAGGTAAAAATTATTTAGTGCTCACTCTCTGCCAAATATTGTTATAATGGCTTCGTAGGGTTATAATTCAATTCTTATAACCAACCTATGAGATGGATATTTTATCAGCACCAGTGTTTTTAGATAATGAAACTGGGGTACAGGAAAATTAAGTAACTTGCCCTAAGATCATAGACCTCTTAATGGATGAAGAATATAAAACTACATATTATAAAATAACATGTAAACATTAAGAGAATTATATACATGTATGTGTTGATGCATATATATGTGGATCAAAATAGGATAATGTTTGAAATGTATTAACAAGGGAAAGAATAAGAGAAGTTTACAGACAATATAATGACATTTATCCACTATATATCTATATCTATCTATACACATATCTATATAATTAAACACATAAAAAGATATATATGTATGTATATACATATTATTTTGTAAAGTGGCAAAAATTTTGGCTGCATTATTTTCCGGCATTGAGTGGAAAGCAGAACTTTCAGTAATGAACTTGAATAAGTAGCTTAGGAGCAAATTTTGAAGATGCAGCCTGGTTTCTCCTTAGCCAATGTGAAAGCCAATGTGAAAGAAAAGAGATATGGTAAAAAAGGAACTGTTAAGCAAGAAGGAAGCAGAACTTAATGGTTTGGAAGATTCTCCGCCTATCCACATAATGGGCTCTGTAACTGGGCCAAGGTATGGCTGTACAAATTTTGGCTGGAGAGTTTGGACATGCAACTCAAAGATTCAATCAACCACTTAAGCAAAAATACTGCCAGGTTGGATGGAGGGGAACAGACATGGGCTGAAATGAAGAAGACTGTCAGAATCCTGGGACTCTGCATGCAGGAAATGGGCCAAAAGAACTACTTGGCTGTGGACATGTGTTGTCCTTAGAGAAAAGGAAAGGATAACTCTTCAGGTGACTCAAAGGCTCTCAAGGCTATTGTTGCCAACATAGGCCCAGAGGATGAAGGTCTAGAGTCCTTATTAGAGAGAGTAGTTTTGCCACCAAAAGTCCAGAGGAAAGGGCCACCACTCAAAACTCAATGGGAATATAGGCACAATACTTGAATAGAGATAACACCTAAGAAGACACTTGGGTAGCATAAAAACATGGAAAGATACTCAAGATTATTAGTCATTATAGAAATGCAAATCAAAACCACAATGAAATACCACTGCAAACTTACTAGCATGGCTGAAATTAAAAAGACTGATCACACCAAAAGTTGGTGACGATGTGAAAGAACTGGAAATTCACAACTTCCTAGGGGGGATATAAAATGTTACAACTATGTACTTTGAAAAGCCATTTGGCAATTTTCATTTAAAAAGTTCTACATAACATCTACCATATTATCCAGCCCTTCCATTTCTAGGTATTTCCCCAAGAGAAAAAAGCCTAAGTCCACGTGAGGACGTGTACTGACTGTTCACAGCAGCTTTATTTATAATAGCCCAGATTTGGATACAACCCAGATGTCCATTAATAGATGGATAAATAAATAAGCTGTGGTATATTCATATAATACTATTCAGCAACAACAAAAAAGTACTGATATCTACTACTACATGGATTAATCTCAGAAAAATTATGTGAGTGAAACAAAGCAGAGTACACATTTTCATAATTCTATTTATACAAAGCCTTATAAAATGAGAACTACAATGATAGCAGGTAAGTGGTTGTTGGAGATGGGCAGCAGTGGGTAAGGATTATAAATGAACAAGAGAAAATTTCTGAGGTCTATGGATTTACCTGTCGCTTTGATTGTAGTTATGGTTTCATGGATACTTACGTATATCATTAATCAATCTATACACTTTAAATATATGCAGTATATATCAGCTAGACTTCAATAAACCTATCAAAAATACATCAGGATAATATCCGCATCTCATTAAATATTTTCCTAAATATCTTGCATAATATATTACTATCTGGATAAATCAAAATTTACATAACCATTCTCCTAGCTATTTAAAAATATTTTTATTGGGGCGTCTGGGTGGTTCCGTGATTAAGCGTCTGCCTTCAGCTCAGGTCATGATCCTAAGGTTCTGGAATCGAGCCCCACATCAGGCTCCCTGCTCAGCGGGAGGCCTGCTTCTCCCTCCCCTACTCCCTTTACTTGTGTTCCCTCTCTCACTATGTCTTTCTCTATCAAATAAATAAACAAATAAAATATTTGAAAATATTTTTATTTTTTATTAGTATAATGAACAAAAAAATATACAAAAGTGGTTATTTTTCGTATTTAGAGAATCTAGCAGGTGTTTTACAACAGACATGGGAAAAAATAGATGTATATTTTTGGGTAGAGTCTCTTCCTTTTTTTTCCATAATTTTTTTATCCTTGTTAGTGCTAGTTAAAAGTAAAACGTAATGAGAGTTTTTTGAGAAATATTAGTCATTACATGTGGTGGAGATAGCTAGCACAAACTGAGGTCTATGTTCTAGTTTCCTCCTTGGCATACTTTATTTTTTTTTTTAAGATTTTATTTATTTGACAGAGAGAGAGAGATCACAAGTAGGCAGAGAGGCAGACAGAGAGAGAAGGGGAAGCAGGCTCCCCACTGAGCAGAGAGCCCGATGTGGGGCTCGATCCCAGGACCCTGAGATCATGACCTGAGCCGAAGGCAGAGGTTTAACCCACTGAGCCACCCAGGCACCCATTAAAACTATATTTCTAATTGTTCTTAAAATTTTAGATGAGGCCACATGATTAGGTTTTGTGGCCAATGGTTTGCCACCAGTGAAAGCATTGTACACCATCTTCAGTCACAAACTTCTAAGGTGATCCTCCATGCTCTTTCCTGCTACCTGGATATAATTTACCTACTAGAGGACTTGAAAGCCTCAAAGGATGATATGGCCATAGATACAAGAGCCCAGGTCCCTAAGTGACTGTACAGAGCGCAGCCTTTCTTCTCCCAGCTAATTATCATAGGCTCTGACACAAGAAAGATAATACAATCTTACTATATTAAACCATTGAGATTTTGGAATAGTTTGTCATAGCATTTACCGTATGGTGACTAAACATACCTCTGTCATGTGCCAGACTTTAAAGGAGTATATATTGTGTTTAAAAATAAATGAGGTCAGGGGTGCCTGGATGGCTCAGTTGGTTAAGTGGCTGCATTCGGCTCAGGTCATGATCCCAGAGTCCTGGGATCGAGCCCCACATCAGGCTCCCTGCCTCTGCCTGCCACTCTGCCTACTTGTGCTCTCTCTCTCTCTCCCTGTCAAATAAATAAATAAAATCTTAAAAAATAAATAAATAAAAATAAATGAGGTCAGCCCTAAAGAGAATTACTTAGCAAGTCTAAGACAAAATGAATTTTGATTCTACTTTTTAAATTTATGTCAGGTGCAGACATTAATTACATCCTGGGAAAAAGAAAGAATATTTCCTAAAATAAAACTAAGGGGTAATCCTTACCCTTCCTTTTGTTACTCCCAGAAATATGATGCGGGGAGTTACCTGCCCTAAGCTTTCCTTCATTAGAGATAATCCTGCACCCTGGAATCTGAGCAGAAACTTAAATCTTCAGACTTTTTAAAGCACAAAAGATAAATAAAAGCTGGGAAAGTAAACCAAATTCTTCAGACTGTTCCTCATGAATATCCCCCTTCATCGGCAACTCCCCAGAGTGATGAGCCCAGATTCATAGAGGCAGCACAGCTGAACACTGAGCCTGCCTCTCAGTTCATTCCCTCTCTTCCTCCCAAAGGCTGAAGGCAGGACCTTTCCAGTCCTCACAACCTGCCCTACCTCCAGACCGTTCTGATTCTGCTTTCTCTGATTTTGGTGATATGGGAAGGTCTAAAGTGCATGTGGATGGATAGGAGGATGAGAGCGACATGAGACTCTCTATATGAAACAATGCTGATTTTATAGACATTGGGGGGAACCCAAGGTTTAAAATTACTTGTAAAGCTGGGATAAACAGAAGTGGCACAGTTGTTGAGCAGATATAAATAAGAGGTTAAACACATGTTTAAAGTTATTTCCATGCCTTTTTATACCATTTAATTTAAGTTTTGGTCATCTTGACTGAGCTACTTATAATTTATTTGATTTTTTATACCCACGAAAAGTGCTAATCTCTAGTAACATCTACACAATTCTAAAACTGCCCTTTCAAAAGACTGTGACATTCTCAGACATCATCACTTTTGTGTTCCTAGTAACTTGGTTGTTATTTGTCACTTTCCACAGGAAGACACAGTTTAAATGTTGAGTCCTTACTATATGTAGCTCGTTTTTCCTGGTTGGTAGCATTACATAACGCTCCAGGGCTCATCCTGAGGCAACAAATTACCCTGAAAGGTTCTATGTCAGCTGTATGTGTCCCATAGTGACAGGCCCTGAGCCACTTAGGCCCTTTGAATTGAATGTCCCGATGCCTAAACACACAACACAGAGGAGCCTAAGGTATGGTCTGGGATTTCCCCAGAGAATTTCACTCTAGAAATCAGTTCAGTTACTTATAGGAATAAGTGTGGTATCTTAGCAAGAGCACTAGATCTACAATTAAATTTAAGTTGGAGGTCTAGGGTGCCTTTTATTTGCATGTACACTTGGATCCAGTTACTTATCTGGCCTCTTCACTTTCTGATCTATAAAATTTTGCTAATAACTTACAGAGTGGTTATAAAATTTATTTAAGTAGAGCAATAAACATATTCTTTGGTAATAAAACTGTTTTAGAGATCTGTGATATCTAGGACAAGTACTAGGTTTGCAGAGAAGATCCCATTACCCTTCTGCAGACATGTCAGTTCCATAGAACCTCCCTTCTTTCTAGTGGCCGAGAGTCTTACAGAGACTGGATTGGGTGTGAATCATCCAGTCAGACCGCATGTGGGCCCCAAGCAACACCACTAGGAACTGAACCAAAACTAGCATCATGCTTCATAAAATCTGCCCCACAGCTATGCTTTTCTTAATGTGCATATTTTAATAATACATATTTAAATAACATTAAATTTGGGTTTTTATATGAAATTACCATACTATTAAATTATTAAGGTAAACCAGACTATCTCTGATATATTAGGTATACAATCCTTCCTATTCAGAATGCTAATTGTGTCAAACTTGACAATCTCACATACTTTTATTACCTGACGATCCCCTGGACAAATGTGAGTTTATTGTTCCTATTAGAGTTACCACACCTGCACTATACAACTCAACTGCAATCAGCCCCAACTCTTCCAATGAACACGTACATTTAGTGGAATCATGAGATGGGGACCAAAAGAGAAAAACAGTCTGGCATATTTCCATTACAGGAAATAGTTGTTCATTGCTATGGATTTCACACAGGAAATATTATTTTAAATATTTAAAGTAAAAGTTTTGTTTGGGGACTTAAATCCTTATTGTCGAAACAGCAAAGAGCAAACCAGTTGTGGTTGAGTTGCTTTATATATTTGCTTTCATATATTTGTAAAGAGTTTATATTGATGCTCCCTGTTGAAGGAAATTTGGCAATAACTAACAAATGAGAAATTAATATACTCTTTGACTAAAAGGAATCTATCTTACAAAATTATTCACACCTGTGCACAAAGATATTTATATAAGAAAATGCAATGTATCATCGTTGCTAAATATGGGAGAAATACATATTACTTATGTGCCTGTTAGTAGTGGTATGGCAAAAATAATCATTATACATCATATTATGGAACATTATACTTAGCTATTAAAAACAGTAAGATCAATGTATATATGCTAATATGATAAACTTCACATAATATGCTGTGAAGGATAAAGAGCAAATTCTTTTATGAATTTGTATACATGTATATGTTTGTATATATATGTATATATTACATATAAAAATGTCAGAAATATACATATACATATACATATAACATTGATAATAATTTCCTATTTGCCTTCTGCATTTTTGTTTGAAACTTTTACAGTAAGCATATATTATACCTATCATAAAAAAAAAGAACAGAGAAGGTAATTATTCCAAAATAAATTATGGACTTTTAAGCTATCTAATCCATTTAATTAAAATATCTTTATATATATATGGAGCAACTACTGAGTCCAAGATACTGAACAGAGTGCTAAGCCAGTCAGACATGGCTCTTTTGTGGACTTGCATTCTGATGATTAAACTTGAATTTCAATTTCTCTTTCCTTACATAGAAGGAGTTCAAGCACAGTCTTTATACTTATGCTTCTTATTACCTCATTAGTTTCTAATTTTGTCATTGAATAAAATAGCTTTTTGACATCATATCTATAAAAAGTTTTCCAGATTTTCTTCCAATTCCCCTAAATAAAGATTCCTCAAAATATGTTCGGGGCTTTCACCTTCTATTAAGTCTCTCCTTTCTCAATTACCTTGATTCAGATGCCTCCCTACTGTTATTTATCTGTAGTTTTTATGTCATGCAAAAGTCAGGCTTGCTTGTACCACTACTTATCATTAAACACCTAAAATATCTCTGTCACCTTAAACACATGTTCAAAAGTAAACTTTTCACCTTCACAATATCTCTCTTGCCTTCCTTATGTATGCATTCTTTTTTTTAATTTATTTTTTTTTGTTTTTTTTATACCATCAAATTCACAAACTCCAGGTTTAAAACTACGAATCATTTTTTATCTCTTTGTTGACTCTGATATCCTATCAGTTTTCAATTCTTGTCAGTTCTCTCCTTGAAATATTTACTAGTCATAGCCACTCGTCATTGCCACTGTCACATAGCCTCTCCCCATTTTCACTGTCACTGTCATAGTCAAGGTTCTCTTAGGCCTCTTGCAACCTTTTATACATTTTTGCAAACCTTCAATCCTTTTTTCAGGCATGAGTTTTTCCTTATTCACTTCATCTTGTTTGCTGATATGTCTAACAATTAAAAATGAAAACTCTTACTAACCATCTGTTTTTTGCAAGGCTATACTTAGATACTGAAGAATGAAAGGCAAATGAATCATAAACCGTTCCTTTTCAGAAATCTGGTCATGTTCATTCCCTTTGCTAAAAACATGACAGACTTACTGATCCCTCCTTAAGTAGTCCCAATCATTTCTTATAATATTTAAGGTCCCTCCATGCAGCTATGCAGTTTTCGCTCCTCAAGTAATGATCAAATCCAACATCTAAAAATACTAGATAGAGCAAATAGAATCCAGTGCAAGAAAGATAGTCTGGACTTTCAGAGACATCATGGCCAGATCCCCTAGCCCCTCCCACTAGACTCTCTCACTTTCAGCTAGTCCCAGCCCAGCCTCACTGCCAGTCTGGACAGCCCTTTCACGCTTCAGATCCAAAGCCTGGGTTGGTTTTGTCCATATGTCTGGGGAAGGGAACACTAAAGATTTGGAACATACTCAACATCATTTAAACCCCAGATGAGTAAAATTGTAATCATAGATAAGGTCAGTCTGTTCCTCCAAGAAGAAACAAGAGAGCCAGGCACTGACCTGCAGAAGCCTCCCCAGTCACACTAATCTACCAGCCTGAAGCTTATCATAGCCCCCGCTTTCCTATTTTGATCATTGTGTTGTCCCTACTCTCTGCAAAGATCCTTCATTTTCTTATCTGCAAGTCTAATCCTTAAGTTCAGCTCACGGGCTACCTGCTCACCAAATCTTCCCTGATTATTCAATTGCACATAACATTTTTTCCCTTGGCAATACCATCACTTTTACCTTTTATATGGCACTTATAATTTCACATTGTGTTTCAGTTATTTAAATACAAATCTTATTCCCTATTGCACTCTCAGCCACTTTATGGTTGGATTCACATCTCCTTCTGTGGATAGCTCCTTGCATGTACTGAATTTTTTAAGGTAAATGAATAAACATAGTTTCCATTAGAAAATATATTATATCAAAATAGCTTCTCGAAAGAGAAAGTGATAAGTCATCTTCCTCTCTAACTTTGGTTTATCTTGCATTTTACTTCCTTCCCAGTCATGTACATTCTTAAGGATTAAAATTTTCCCATCATCACTTCCTAAATTAGCCAATAAACCCGATTAAAATAATATTCAAAACCAAGATTTTTTTAATCCAGACTTTTGATATATAGGCTTTTGATCAAGTCATAGAAAGAATGAAACAAACCACTTATTAAATTAGTATATAACAAGCCTTCAAATTAAGGCTTTGATAGCATTTTTATTTCTTAGGTCTCTTTTCATCTGGTATGAAAAAGTTTCAATGAAGAGACATGTTTCATAAAAGAAACTCTATATACCCACATTTCCTAAGCCAGATATAAAGAGATTTTCTTCACTTTGCCTAATACAGAGCCAATGAAGAAAAATAACATTTTACTGTGACTTCATGACCTTTAAAAGGCTGGACTCTCCAAGCAACCTTGCTAAACTAGGATTGTTTTCATGAAGCAGACTAAGTTTACAGTCTCATTCACCTTGTTGGTTCTAATTTGTGAAACTAATAGATTTCCAGCAGAAAGTTTCAGCCTCGTCTGCCTTTCCGAGCACCTCTATAAAGCAGGAGCTGTGGGAGAATTATTTCCATTTGTGCTTCTCAGCACAACGGCTGCATATATCTTGTTATGTACAAGAGACTCTAAGGACCTACATTGTTCTTGAGCATGGGACTTTATGGTGTTCTCTTGGGCCTCTAGGATGGGAGGAGGTCACAAGAAGAGATTCTTATATGAATGATAGTCTTCAGACACCTAAAGATCTGAGGTCACCAAGCGGGACTTGGTCAATTGTTTGGAAAGAAACAATACCTGTATCAACAAAAGGGAAATGAGGCAGAAAAAGCAAGAATTTTCCTCAAGACTGAAGTGTCATGACAAATATCTTGAGAGACAGACAAAGCTGGAATTGAGATCTGCATTTGTTGGACTATAAGTGAATTACATAATCTCTAAAAACTTCCACTATTCCACTGCAAAATATCACCAAAATGGAAAGTGTTATGACAATGAAATGTGATAATTCATATAAAGTGCCTCATAATTTTCTTGATGTATTTCTCCGAAACTATTAATATTGTGAATATTTATACCGTAGAACTGAAGCTCCTTACAGCTGGCAGTGTTGACACTGACGCGCCCCCCCCCCCCCAACAACCACCCTGCTTTGTGCTTTCCTAGCAGATCTTCAATTTTGTGTACATCAAATACAATATCCATACGGCTGAGGGAACTGGTCTTCATGCCACAACACTAGCAGTGGGTCTGACCTTTACAGGAGCCATTTCGATCAAGAAATATAATGCTGGCCACTGTTACTAACCTTTCATCGGGGGTTGGTTGGAGGCTTCTGGGACTCGTCTTCCTCATTCATAAGAAAGAGGTACAGGAGGCTTCTCTTTTTATACCTCTGATGTGAGCATAAAAGCGTACAATCTTGTTTGCTACTGGCAGCCATCCCACTACCATGAAGGATCATTCAGGAAACCGGCACAGGATAAAGCCAGGATCAAAGCCGATAGATGGAAAACACATTGTCCTTGATGACATCACTATGTCATCACATCAGAAAGCTTTCCCTACTAATAGTCTTTTGATGATGTAAGTCAATACATTTCTTTATTGTTTAAACTACTTTGGTTCTGATTTTCTATTTATTGTAGCTAGAAGAATTCTAACTTATATACTCTGTGGAGAATGGAGAATCTCATTTTAAACAAATATAAAAAATGAATTCAGTCATCATCTCAAACATTTTGACCTTTTAATTCCATCTCCAATTTGAATCCAGAGTAAGGGAAGGATACCCTCTTGCACTAAGAATCCTATAGTGCAAGATATCCTATAGTTAGAAGGCAATCTAAAAGAAGGGAGAAGTCAATTGAATGCCACTTCATGAACAGATATCTCTAACAATTTCTCTGCATCCTATAACCATTTACTATTCATTCAGATCTCTTAAAGTCATTTGCTTGAGCCATCCTAATTATGAGGCATACAACTTTCTTAAAATGTGATCCCTGTACCATTATCCTTTTTACACAAAACAAACAAATGAATGGCCTTTCATTGTTCTTCCAATAAAACTTTATCTCCCCCATAGCTTTGGTTATTATTTATGCTGATCATCTTCAAATGTTATCTCTAGCCTACACTTTTTTTTAAGTCCCAAAGCTATACATTTATCTGCCTCCTGGAAATTTTACTTACAATTTGGCAACTTAAATCTAGTGTCCAAAAGTGGATATTATTTTTTTTTGTCCAAAACTTAATCTCTTTTGCTATCCCCTTCTTAGTGAATACAATTATTCACCCAGTTTTACAAGTTATTCTGTATTCTTTCCAGAATCTTCCTTGTCACCAAACTCCGGTGATGACCAAGTACTGTCGATTATATCAGTTTATCATCTCTCTGGGTTATTGCCTTTCCTGCCTTTCCACTGCTTCTACTTAAATCAGGCTTTCATCTTTTTTTGGTTTATCTATCAAAATGTGCTTCTAATTTGTCAGATTGGCTCTAGTCTCTTTTCTCTTGTCATCCAGTGTCACCAAAGCAAACTTTTCATTCATCAAACCAATTCTCATACCATCTTCTGTATCTCATCACCTGTTTAAAGTGTCTAAACAACACGGATTTTTTTGTTGTTGTTGTTTTGGGTTTTTTAAATTTATTTTTTTTTCAGTGTTATAAAACAGGTTGTTTTTTTTTTTCATTTCATTTCTTTTCAGCGTAACAGAATTCATAGATAAAACAGGTTTTTAAATTGATCTATGCCTGGCTAGCTTTACAAGCTCAACTTTTGCAGGTTTCACCATCCACCTTTCATACTTGTCTTCTTAGGTCACAACTCTCTCAGCTCGGTATCCTAGTGTGCCCCCCAAACCACTTAATTGTCTACCTATCCCAACTATATCATTAGATCTTATTCATCTTGAATATGTATCATCTAGTTGACTGATGGCACAGAAGAGGTGGTCTATACTTGTTCATTAAGTTAATAATGAGCGGGCAACTTCCCAAATTATTAGTAATGATAGCAAACTCATAGTTAATCAACTCTAAATGAGGAAAATTTTATTTGTGTTTCATACACTGATGAAACAAATTGAAAACTAACCCAAAACTTCTGTCTCTAAAGGCACTCTGATAGGGAATTTGCTCTTCCTGAACACCAAAATCCAGACAACAACTCAGATATCTGATGATGTTTTATATACAATGAAACTTAAGAAACCAAAAGTATTAGTTGTGGATACCTAGACTACTGAGTAAGTAATTTATTGTTTGCTACTAGATCACTTCTTTTGCATTCTGTAGGGAATTTTTAAAAAAGATTTTATTCATTTATTTATTTGAGAGACAGAAAGAGTGAGTGGGGGGAGGGGTAGAAGGCGATGGCGAGAATCTCAAACAGACTCTGCCCTGTGCCCAGAGCCCAAAGCAGGGTTCGATCTCATGACTCTGGTATCATGACCTGAACTGACGCTTAACCAAGTCAGACGCTTAACCAACTGAGCCACCCAGATGCCCCTTCTGTAAGTGATTTTAAAAATTCCTTTTAAACTACGGATTTTAAAACTAGTTAAATGTATGAATATAAATGAGACCTGATTTTTTTACAGGATGCACTTATGAGAGCTTATGGAATGTAAATGATAAAGATCTGTCAAAGTAGGCAACTAGGTTATTTTCTTAAAACAACTATGGAATTCCCCTTTTAAAATAATTTTCACTGATGCAGTTCAAACCCCAAAAAGAACCAGCACTCTCACTCTAGAAATACATTCTTTTTGATCAGGTACAATTTTCTTTACATTCACTAAACAGACCTAACTTACATGAATCTACTCTGTGTCTCACTGGGGATAAAACAGTGATCAAATGAGACAGAAACCCATGCCTTCAAGGTGTTTATCTTCTAATGATGCTCAGTATCTACCTCATCTCTTCTGCTCCCTGAGTGCCTAGACAACACTCACACATATATGCACACACACATATGCGTGTGTATATGTATACTGGATAGAATGTGAAGAGAATTCTGGATCATATTGATATACATAACTTTAAGTAAAGAAAATCAATGAATTGTATTGATTAATACAAGTTTATGTTTTTCTTCTTATTAATCCAGTCATGAAATATGCCTTACTGCTGTTATCCATCTTCAACAATGGGTTCGTTATATGTAATAGTACTTACTCCCTGTGACTAAGAGAGAATAGTAAGAGGATAGTCATTTTTTTAGCAGTTGATGTAATCATATATATAAAATATATTGAAAATATAACGGGTTAATACTTTTTAACTCTTACTTTTATTTATATTATAAATTCAAATATTTAATTATTCTAGCATAAGAAATTACTTGCAGCTCTGGTGACCCTGTGGTGGATGATGTTATGTGGATAATACTATCAAAGTATTTCCTGACACATAATAATGAAAAAGTGTGCAAAACACTTGGCTGTCCCATGGTAGTTGTTAATTGCCTTTGTATTATGGTAGTTGGTCCTTTAACAGAAACTGATTGAGATAATAACTGAATGTTTGGAATACTGATTCACAGCTGGCTTTTTCTATGTGTTTGAATTTACCATGGTAACCATGAATTGGTTTTCTTACTGTGCTGTGTATTGCTTTAAATTAAACTGATGGGATTAATAAATGAGTAGCAATTATAAAAGCTGTACAGCCAATGTTTCATTATCTTGGTTATTTTCTATTAAGCTCACATACAGACCCTCTATCTTCCCATCTGCCTATCACTGCCTATTATAACTTATGCATGTTAAACATCTAATGCCTTAATCTATGTACTAATATGGACATCATTTTTACATTTTCATTACTTTTAATTCTAAAGAATATTTGAGAAGACATAATGTTGAAACTACTACCTGTGTATATCTATATAAGGATATTGAGAATTTGAGTAGTTCACTATAGTTTCACCACAATTTTATTATTTTATCTCTTCTTTGAAGGCATAACACATTTATTTTGAAATATAACATTAATTAATTTATTTGTGATTTTTTTGTGAAATAGTGGAATCACTCCTGTTTCATAGTCTAGCAAGTAAAGAGTTAACTCGTTTATATTATTTGTCCCAGCCTGTCAGTAAATAGAAAGAACAAAGTGAAAATTTTCTATTTCATTAACTTCCAGTTTACCTTTAGAAAATATTTTTTTCTGTCAGGCACTATGAGAATTATTTCTTTGGATCAAAATTTTTATTGGTTTTTTTTTTTTCCTCTTCTAAAACTTTTAAAAACTTTCCATTACCTATATGATCTCTCCCAGTCTTTGGCCTAGAGTTCAATACCCTACATAAACTGACAGATTGTCTGACCTTTTTTTTTTCTCAAGTAAACCTAATGTAAGTTCTACTTACAGCAAAAATATAAGAAGATGTATATTCTAAAAATAACTCTATTATCAATATGAAGGATAAATTGGGGCTTAACTTGAGGCAAGCAGATTGGCTGGGTTCTATTATTAGTTCATATGGGTTTCCAAAATTGAGAAAGCAAACCCCTGTGGGACATGCTTCTTATAATGGTCTTTAACCGTAGGGCATTTTTATATAGTGAAAATTAAGAGGTATCAAATATCATACAGCTGATGAATTTAAGGGAGACATGATCTTATGATCACTTCATAGCTAGATCTTTTCTGATCCATGTCAAAAAACCATCTCCATACACACAAGTCATCTGGCAAATGTCCATTAACGATCACAGGAACAGGAAAAAACACTTAATGCACCTTATTACTAAACCAAGAAAAAAGAGTTCATTTAGAATCTCACTAATCTTTAGTATATACTATAGTTAAACTGTATTAGAATTATGTTTCTGTGGGGCACCTGAGTGACTCAGTTGGTTAAGCATCTGCCTTCAGCTCAGGTCATGATCCCAGGTCCTGGGATTGAGTCCCGAGTTGCTCCCTGCTCTGTGAGGACTCTGCTTCTCCTTCTGTCCCTCCTCCCACTTGTTTTCTCAATCTCTCTCTCTCAAATAAATAAAATCTTTTTAAAAATTTACATTTCTGTGTATATATGGAGGAAGGGGAGATTTTGTTTTGTTTTGTGTTTTGGTTTTTTTTTTTTCCTGTTACTCCAGGTGCAAAATTTCAGGGTAATTAAAGAATTCTACTTAAGAAATCATGGTGAAAACTTTATAAATAATTCAATCCATTTAAATTTATCTCAACAGGTGAGTCTTGAGGACCCACTGCATTTGATGCATAAAGAATGATTGATGGAACTGTTTTGACTTGAGAAAGAAGACATCAAGTTGAGGGAGAGTGGAGGTGTTATAAGAGCTGACGTAGTTTTTGAAAGAAGTATGTGTTCTTTTTTGTACTAGATCATAAATGCAGAAGCAATGAATGAAAGTTGTCCAAAGGCAACTGTCAGCTTAATATTAGAAAGAACTTAGCGGGGTGCCTGGGTAGCTCAGTGGGTTAAGCGGCTGCCTTTGGCTCAGGTCATGATCCCAAGGTCTTGGGATTGAGCCCCGCATCGGGCTCCCTGCTTCTCCCTCTCCCTCTACCTGCTGCTCTGCCTGCTTGTGCTCTCTCTCCATATCTCTAGTAAATAAATAAAATCTTTAAAAAAAAAAAAAGAACTTAGCAATTTAGAGCTAACAAAAAATGAAATTGGGTGGGACGCCTGGGTGGCTCAATTGGTTAAGCATCTTCCTTCGGTTCAGGTCATGATCCCAGTGTCCTGGGATCAAGCCCACATTGGAGTCCCTGCTCAGCAGGGAATCTGCTTCTCTGTCTTCCTCTGCCCCCTCTTCTCCCCCAACAAGCTCATGTTCCTGCTCACTCTCTCTAAAATAAGCAAAATCTTAAAAAATAATAAATTAAAAATAAAAATGAAGGGGTGCCTGGGTGTCTCAGATGTTAAGTCTCTGCCTTCGGCTCAGGTCATGATCCCAGGGTCCTGGGATCGAGCCCCACATCAGGGCTCCCTGCCCAGTGGGAAGCCTGCTTCTCCCTCTTCCACTTCCCCCTGCTTGTGTTCCCTCTTTCATTGTCTCTCTCTCTATCAAATAAATAAATACAATCTTTAAAAAAAAAATAAAAATTAAATGGGTAACAGTGTACCAAATCTCTGTTTAACTAGAGAAGAAATGGTCTTTTGGAGCTATTATAATTTGGATTCGTGTATTGAGTTGAAGGTTGATTTAAATTATTTTTAGGCATGGTAACATGTAGAGAACAAAAAACTGGGAGCTTGCATATCTGGTGCTGGCATGACCTTTATTAAATGATTGAATTAGGTTAGGTAATTCGACTTTGAATTTTAAATTCCTTCATCTCTCTTTTAAAGACATTGCTTCCTTAACAATAAATTAATGGTATGATATTCATACCTGAGAGGAAAAAAGGAAAATAATTCAATTGTCTTGAAAAAATATGTAAGAAAAAGGGGACCAATTTGTCATCTTCCTGATGAGTTTTTAGTAGAATATTTGTAATTATAACTGTACATTTTACAACTAGATATACGAGCATTCTGTATATGTGACAAGCAGTGGTATTATTACAAAATTATTTTAAGCAATTCATAATTAGGTAACCTAAATATATTCACTTTGTACATTCCAATTTCGAAATTCCAGAGGAGTTTCTATTTTGATAAAACAAGAGTAGTTTATTTGACTTTTATGCATATATCCATGTAAATCTTAATTGGATTTATGCCTCAGGGTTCTCATCAAAGATCAATTAAAAGCATTAACCATCTGATCTAAGGCTGTCATCTGAGGAACATGAAATTAGCCTTTTCTCAGATCCTTCATTTAGTATTTTTTAGATTATCTCTATGGATTTATTTAGTCAAAATTTGTGTGTTATCTCTCCAAACAACTCAAACCACTTCAACAAAGCAATTTTATATTAAAATTATAATTGTTATTTATAACAGCCATCATGCTTTCTGTTCCCTTGTTCAGTGGAGACGAGATCTTTTAAGAATGTCAGTGATTCCTCTAATCCTAGGCCATTCTCTAGGACTTGAGGGGGTTCATTCCAGAAATAAACAGTATTTGTTACAGTTCATTTCCCTGTTGCTTCTTTAGGGAAATGAATATAACACTTCAATGCCAGAAAAGAAAAAGCTGTGGGGGGGGGGGGGCTAGTGGAGAAAAACAGCTACATTTTCAAATGTCAGTAAGCCCATATGGCATCTGACCTAGGAACAAATTGTCAGCTAGAATAACTCTTCCTGCCCCAGTCCATCAGTGAGCACTGACCTCCTGCTGCTCTTGCTGATGTGTAATAAAAAATGCTTTTGTGTTCCCTGAGTGGAATATTTTTCATTGAAAATATAGTGAATTTCACTCAACCTTAATCACCTAGAGCTATCAAGTGAATACTTCTAGAGTTTGATTGAGGGGAACTGATAATTCCCAGATAAGAGTGATATTTAAGGCAATTATTTATTAACTACTTTACCAGTCTCTATCACAATATATAATCTTTGATATATCCAAAACATATTTCCTATGTTTGATCACCAAGACTTACAGCTCTGTATTATTAATCAATAGATATTACTATTTCATGTTCGTATATTATTTATCCATGTGACTTTATATACATTATCCCAATTTATGCCTATTGCAATTTTTTTTAGTTATATAATGGGACCTCAAAAACCTAGTTTTTGAAACTAGTTTGAAAAAAACTAGGTTTTTGAGGTCAAGGAACTGAGCCACACAGTTATAAAGTCACATAATCCAAGGCAAGCAGTTACTGAATGGCCAAACAAGGATGACAACAACAATGTTGAAAGCGACCTATATACATTGTTTACTCACCATATGTGAAGCACCGGCTGTATATCCTCATTTTTGGTCTTTATCAAGATGTGGCAATGAAGTGTTGGACCATATACTACAATTATCAATGGTACTAGGATCAGCTATTTTTGAATTTGGGTAAATCTTCTAACTAGTTTCATGCCAGAGTTTCTCTATGTGCAACGACCACCTAGGAAGTAGGGAGGAAAGAATAAGTAAGTTGAAAAATGGTGAATGATTTTCCGAATAGCAAATAATATAACATTATATAAATATTCTTTTTTTATTGTTGTCCTGTAGGAGAAGGACCATAAAATTAAGACTTTTATAAAAGTAATACCCTTTATTTCTCCACCTTTAGAGTTAGTACAGCTTATTTGATGTTCAGTATAGCACAAGAAGTGCTGAAAAGAATGGATCCCAATTGTCTCCCCAGCTTCCATTGCCTCCTTGTTTTGCCAAGAGTACTCTGTTAACTTCTAGAGACCCCCTTCCTCCTTTGCTGTTGTGCCCTGAATTTTATTGGGATTGACACAAGAATTGGTGCATATTTGACCCAATTTAGATTGTTGAGAATTATGAAGACAGATGAGGGTTTCTGAGACAGTTTTTCTTTTTTCTGGTTGTGTGATGTGCTGCTCTTGCAGGAGCAACAGCCTGGATGGAACCACACCCTCCCTTTGGACTTTTTATTATGCAGATAATTTTACCCTTTGCTTTTTTTTTTTTTTTTTTTAAGCCAGTTGGCTCGGTTTTGTTCCTTGGTTGCAGATAATAGCAAACAAAACAATATAGTGGAGAATCCAATTTAAAGAGTGTTAGCAGCTTACTCTGGCAGAGGTAACTTGTATTAGCTTTGATCTTAATTTACCTCTCTAATGTAATATGATGTGAGAATTATATCTGTACTACATCATAAATGTTTAATTTGTCTCTTCCATGCTGTAAATTCCAAGAAGTTAAAGAACACCTCCACTTGGTTTACTACCAATGACCCAATATCTACCACAGTTTATGGTACAAAGTAAGTGTTTACTGAATCTTCATAAAAAGTGGGGGCGGCGGGGGGGAAGAGAACAGGAAAATGGGTTCACTATTGTTCCTAATTCAGAGACAGAGAATAGGTACAGGAGACTAGGGTAGCACGAATGCTTTAAAAATAGAATAAAAATTGTACAATGGCTCAAAGAATACACATCATGATTTTCTTAAATGTTACCATAGAATACTTTCCTTTGAATAAAAACAAAATGTTCATAGGACTTTGAAACAAAATAAAAGTCACTTTAAAAAATTCTAGTTAATCTGGATGCTTAAAATATATACAAGTTTACCCTTTTAGTTTTTCCAATGTGTAATATAGTACAAATAAATTACAAGTGTCGTGTTCAACATTACAGTTTGTATCAAGTTTAGGATGACCTTATTAACAGCTACTTCAGATTTCAAAACTACCAAAGCAAGCAGGACTATATTTTTAAAATTCAGTTTTGATGCTTCAGAGTACTCTGTTTTAGTTTACCTTCCTTCTTTCACAACAATAGGACACTCAACTCTGTCATCACTTCTCTGCTAGTGATCCTTGAAATGATATTCATCTAAATAACTTAAGACAAATATTGCTTTAACTTGATCTACAACAACTCCCTACAAAGAAAAATTGGGTTTTTCAAACACCTAGTGGTCTGAATATAAATAATTTATTAACATATACTCAAATTTCCTTATTTTCTCAGTAAATAAGAACTCCTTGGGAATATTCAGACATTTCCTATGATCCAAGATGTGAACCATTCTTATCCAAATTTACATCTCTTAACTGTTTTGATTTTTATAGAGCATGCCCACAGTTAGACATGGTATTAGTTTTGAGTACATCATGAAATAAAAATATTGGTTTAGTGAATACCTGTTTAAATGTATAAAAATGTTTTTTTGAGATTCACTTTAGGTTTAGTAGTTTATCTCTTCTCTACTTGCAATCACAATCATCTCGGTACCTTAAATGGACTTTCAACATTTTATCTTTCATTTGTTTACAGATTGTTCTGATGAGTTAAATATTCATCTTAATCCATTTAGCAGAATGAATATGAAAGTAGGTATGTGTGTCAGAAACTTGTTACCTAACATTAAGTTTATGTTTAAAACACATTAAATTTCATACAGCCAAGTATCTCTTAAGCAATAAATGGTTGTAAATGATTAATATTGACTAACAATCCTCCCTTAGCCATCAGGTCTTCTTTTGCCACTCAAAGCAGGTATGCATGTGAAGAGGTATATATAGGACTAGATAGTAGGCCTGTGTTATTAAAATACAGCTCTCTGTAATAAAAAGAGAGGTTAACCAAAAATATATGGTTAATTCAACACATACTGAACTTCTTTCCACATAAGTTTCCTTTAGAACGATACTTGGAACTTTTAACATTATGTACTTTTAAAATATCTGAAGGTTTCTAGAAGTTTGGGGATGTAACAACACTGAAGGCCAGCACTGAGCATATGCTATCAGTGCTGTCCAACAGAAATTTCTCCAATAACAGAAATGTCTTGCATTTCCTAGTACAGTAGCCATTAGTCACAGATAGATAGCAAGGACAGAGAATATAGCTAGTAAGCTGAGGAACTGAATTCATTTAATTTTTATATTAAATTTATATTTAAATAGCTACATGTGACTGGTGGCAACCGCAGTAGACAGTGCATACAGTCAGCAATTACAGAAAGTCCCAGTCTTTGGGGCCAAACCCCATTCTCATTCTCCTTCTCACCTTTGTTTTCTACTAACTTTTCCTTTCTCTCTTGCTTTACTGTTCTTCATTCTAAATATTGTATAGCACAATTTCATATGTGTTTAGAACTGTTATCCACTGGGTCAGGGCAAAGAATAAATTTAAGTCATAATTTTTACTTTTCTGAGCACTTAAAATCTAGTTAAGGAGTCAAATATCATACACATACAATAGCATATATACATATATCCATATCAAATTATTTTATACATAATTAAAGTAAGAGGAAGAGGAGATTATTGCAAGTATAGAATCTCAGTATGGATGAAGAATGGAGTATTAAAATGTTTCTTTAAAAACAAACTTGGGAGGGGGCAGATGGCAACAGAATAGGAGGACCCTAGGCTTGCCTCATTCCATGAATACAATCAGATAACTATCAAATCATCCCAAACATCTGAGAAATTAACCTAAAGGCTGGCCAAAAAAGACAAAACAAAACAAAAAACAAACAAACAAACAAAAAACCTCCGCAGTTAAAGGTAGAGAAGGGGCTAGAGTGAAGAAGGTACAAAGTGCAGAGAAATGGTTTAAGGGAGAAACAAATCCTGGCTGCTGTGGAGAAAGGGAGCTGTGGTCATAGAGAAGAGTGGGGGGTGCACACAAGGAAATACACAAGAATATTTTCCCATAGCTGTTGGCTTATAAAGTGAAAGGGGCTGAATTTTTTAAGTTCTTGCAACCATCAAGGCTTAAAGCCCGATTTAAGTGTCAATGGGCTGGACTCCAGGAGAGGCTAGAGGCACCAGACTACTCTTGGAGAAAAGGCAACCATCAGGGCTTAAAGCCTGATTTAAGTGTCAGTGTGTTGGACTCCAGGGGAAGCTAGAGGCACCAGGCTACTCTTGAAGAAAAGGCAGGCAAACAACCCAGGGACATACATTGTGGAAACAGTGATGGGAAGAGCACCCTAGGCACATACTGGGGACATTATTTGCCCTTCTTGGAACATGTCCCTAATAGGCAGCATTCATAGAGATACCTCTCTGGAAACAAAGAGATGGTTAATGTCATTTCTCTCCCCAGCCCCTCAGCATAAACAGAGTCACCTTTAGGAAGCAGTGCAGTGCTGACACAGGCTACCTAACTTGCTTACACTAAGCCCCATCCCTTCTGCATTCCTGTGGAACTGCCCTTTTCAGTCACACTTATTTCGGTTCAAGTGTGATGGGCCCCTTCCCCCAGAAGACCTGCCCAAACCTTTGTTCACACTGTGTTTTCTGACTCAGGAGTTTCGTGGAGCCTCGGTTCTGGTGGTGGTGATAACAGGTCTCATTTCACAAGCAGACCAGAGCATACCTAGTTAAAACTCACAACATCTAGACCAGGGAACAAGCACTGCCCACAGCAATAAAGGAAAACCTCTGTAGATGATTGGCCTGAAGGTACAGCAGCCAGAACACAACAACAGAACACATGCGGCATGCATTCCCTGAAGTGGCAAGCCATGAGCCCTACACAACCTCTTCATCATTTACTTTTAGGAGCAGGAGACATAACTGGCTTTTCTAACAGACAGAAGAAGGCAGAGACTTAGTCAAAATGAGAAGACAGAGGAATTTATTCCAAGTGAAAGAACAAGATAAGGCCATGGCCAAAGATCTAACTGAAACAGACATAAGGTGGAGAACTTAAAGCAATGATAATAAGGATGCTCACTGGACTGAGAAAAGAATGAAAGACATCAGTGAGACCCATATGAAAGAGACACAAGAATTAAGAAAAGAATCAATCAGAGATGAAGAGTATAATAAACAAGATTAGAAATACCTTTGATGGAATGAACAGCAGGCTGGAAGAAGCAGAGGAATGAACTGATGATCTAGAAGATAAAGTAATCGAGGGGCACCTGGGTGACTCAGTTGGTTAAGTGTCTGACTCTTGATTTTGGCCCAGGCCATGATCTTGGGGTTGTGAGATCAAGCCCTATGTTGGGCTCCACATTGAGTATGGAGCCTGTTTAAGATTCTTTTACTCTCTCTCACTTGGTCCCTCCCTCAGCTCAAGAAGAAGAAGAAGAAGAAGACAACAAAGAAGAAGAAGGGGAAGGAGGAGGAGGAGGAGAAGGAGAAGATGGAGACAACAATGATGACAAAGTAACAGAAAGCAATGAAGTTGAACAAAGAGAGAAAGAAGAATTATGCAAAGTGAGAATAGACTTAGGGATTTCAGTGACTCCAACCAATGTAATAACATTCATATAATAGGAGTCCCAGAAAAAAAGAGAGAGATAAAATGGTACAGAAAATTTATTTTAAGAAATAATAGCTGAGGGGTGCCTGGGTGGCTCAGTGGGTTAAGCTGCTGCCTTTGGCTCAGGTCATGATCTCGGGGTCCTGGGATTGAGCCCTGCATCGGGCTCTCTGCTCAGCAGGGAGCCTGCTTCCTTCTCTCTCTGCCTGCCTGTCTACTGTCATCTCTCTCTGTCAAATAAATAAAATAAAATAAAATAAAATAAAATAAAATAAAATAAAATAAAATAAAATAAAATAAAATAAAGAGATAATAGCTGAAAACTTTCCTAATCTGGGGAAGGAAACATATATCCAGACCCAGGATGCATAGAGAACCCCCAACGAAATCAACAAAGGTGGATCCATACCAACACAGTTTACGATTAAACTATGAAATCATAGTAATAAGGAAACAATTTTTAAAGTAGCAAGACAAAAGAAGACAGTTACTGGTGTGCCTGGGTGGCTCAGTCAGTTAAGCATCTGCCTTTGGCTCAGGTCATAATCTCAGGTCCTGGAATTGAGCCCCATGTTGGGCTCCTTGCTCAGTGGGGACTCTGATTCTCCCTCTCCCTCCTCCACCCTGCTCATGTTCTGTCTTTATCTATCTCTCTCTCTCAAATAAATAAATAAAAAAATCTGAAGAAGAAGAAGAAGAAGAAGAAGAAGAAGAAGGCGGCAGTTACTTATAAGAGAAAGCCCATAAGCCTTGCAGCAAATTTTTCAACAGGAAGTCTCCAAGCCAGAAGGACTGGTATGATATATTCAAAGTGCTGAGTGGGGAAAATCTGTAGCCAAGAATATTCTACCCATCAAGACTAACAATCAAAATAGGAGAAATAAGGAGTTTCACAGATCAACAAAAATTAAAGGAGCTTATGACCACTAAGCCAACACTGCAAGAAATACTAAAAGGGATTCTGTGAGTGGAAAAGACCAAAAGTGACAGTATGAAAGTAGGAAACACAAAAGCAGTAAAAATGAATATTTCTATAAAAAATAAGTCAAGGAAATCACAAAATAAAAGGATGTAATATATGACAACATATACCTAAAATGTGGGGAAGACAGGAGTAAAGAATGGATTCAAATATAAATGACCATCAATTTAATATAGACTGCTATATGCATAAGATATTATATATAAATCTAATGGTAACAACATCAAAACTTACTGATAAATGTGGGAAAAAAAAGAAAGAGATCCAAATATATCAGTAAAGAAAACAAACTGTGAAAGAGAGAACAATGAGAAAGGATCAGAGAAAGTCTCCAAAAACAACCATAAAACAAGTAATAAAATGGCAATAAATGCATATCTATCAATAATTACTTTGAATATAAATGGAGCAAATGCTCTAATCAAAAGACAGTGTCAGTATGGATTAAAAAAAAAAAACAAGGTCCATCTATATGATGCCTATAAGAGGCTCATTTTAGACCTCAAGATACCTGTAGATTGAATGTGAGGTAATGCAGAAACATTTATCATGACAATGGTTGTCAAAAGAAAACCAGAGTAGCGATACTTACATTGGACAAACTATGCTTTAAAACAAAGACTATAACAAGAGACAAAGATCACTATATAATCATAAGGGAGACAATCTAACAAGAAGATGTAACAATTATAAATACTTAGATCCCCTACATGGGAGCACCCAAATACATAAAATAATAACAAATATAAAGGAATTAATTGATCATAATAAAATAATAGTAGGGGACTTTAACACCCCAGTTACAGCAATGGACAGATCATCTAAACAGAAAATCAACAAGGAAATGATGGCTTTGAATGACACACTTGACCAGATAAATTTAACAGATATATTATGATTTAACATATATATTCTGCTAAAACAGCAGAAAACATATTCTTTTCAAGTGCACATGGAACTTTCTCCCAAATAGATCACATACTAGGCCACAGAATAGTCCTCAACAAATTCAAGAAGATGGAAATAATACCATGCCCTTCTCTGACCACAATACTCTATGAAACCAGAAGTTGACCAAAAGAAAAAAACTAGAAAAACCACCAATACATGAATATTAAATAACATGCTACTAAATCATGAATGGGTCAAGCAGGAAATTTTTTTAAAAATGCATGGAAACAAATGAAAAAGAAAACACAGTGGGCCAAAACTTGGGATGCAGCAAAAGTGGTTCTAAGAGGGAAATATATAGCAATACAGACCTACCTCAAGAAGAAAGAAAATCTCAAATAAAAACTGAACTTTACACCTAAAGGAGCTAGAAATAGAACAACAAACAAAACCTAAAGCCAGCAGAAGGAAGGAAATAATAAAGATTAGAGCAGAAATAAGTGATACAGAAACTAAAACCACAACCAAACAAAAACATAGAATAGATCAATGAACCAGGAGCTGGTTCTTTGAAAAAATTAATAAAATTGGTAAACCATTAGCCAGACTTATCAAAAATAAAAGAGAAAGGACCCAAATAAATAAAATCACAAATGAGAGTGGAGAAATAACAACACCACAGAAATATAAAACATTATAAAAGAATACTATGAAAAACTATACACTAACAAGTTGGACAACCGACAAGAAATGGATGAATTCCTAGAAACATTTAAATTACCAAAACTGAAACAAGAAGAAATAGGGAATTTGAATAGACCAATAAAGCAGCAAAGTAATAGAATCAGTAATCAAAAAACTCCCAACAAACAAAAGTCCAAAACCTGATGACTTCATAGGCAAATACCATGACACACTTAAAGAAGAGTTGATACATATTTCCTCAAACTGTTCCAAAAATAGAAGGAAAACTTGCATTCATTCTATGAGGCCAGCATTACTCTGATACCAAAACCAGATAAAGCCTCCACAAAAATGAGAATTATAGGCTAGTATCTCTGATGAAGATAGATGCAAAAATCCTCAACAAAATACTAGCAAATTGAGTCCAACAACACATTTAAAAAACCATTCACTGGAGTGCCTGGGTGGCTCAGTCAGTTAAGCAGCTGCCTTTGGCTCAGGTCATGATCCCAGGGTTCAAGGATCGAGTCCTCCTCCAGGCTCCCTGCTCAGTAGGGAGCCTGCTTCTCCCTCTCCTTCTGCCTGCCACTCTCCCTGCTTGTGTTTTCTCTCTCTCCTTCTCTCTCTCTCTTTGTGGCTAATAAATACATACATAAATATATAAATAAATAAACAAACAAATAAATAAATCTTTAAAAAAAATTTCACCACAATCAACTGGTATTCATTCCTGGGCTGCAAGGGTGGTTCAGTATTCACAAATCAATCAATGTAATATAGCACATTAATAAGACAAAGGTTAAGAACCATATAATCATTTCAATAGTTGCAGAAAATGCATTTGACGAAGGACAACATCCATTTACAATAAAAAGCTTCAACAAAGTAGCTTTAGCGGGGATATGCGTTAATAAAAGCCATACATGAAAAAACTCAGAACTAACATCATCTTAAATGGGCTAAAGAGGGTACAAAGGTAAAATAAAGTAATAATAATAATAATAAATAAAAACTGAGAGCTTTTCCCCTAAGGTCAGGAACAAGACAGTGCACTCTCACCACTTTTATTCAACATAGCACTGGAAGGCCTAGTCACAGCAATCAGGCAACAAAAAGAAATAGGAGACATCCAAATCAGCAAGGAAAAATTAAAACTTTCACTGTTCGCAGATGGCATGATACTGTATATAGAAAACCTGAAATACTCCACCAAAAAACTGCTAGAACTGATAAACGAATTCAGTAATGTCGCAGGATACAAAATCAATGTACAGAAATATGTTATATTTCTACGTACCAGTAATGAAACAGCAGAAAGAAAAATTAAGGAATCAATCGCATTCACAATTGTACCCCCAAAAATAAAATGCATGGGAATAAACTTAACCAAGGAGGTGAAAGACCCGTACTCTAAAAACTATAAAACACTGATGAAAGAAACTGAAGATGACATAAAGTAATGGAAAGGCATTCCATGCTCATGGATTGGAAGAACAAATACTGTTAAAATGTCAATACTACCCAAAGCAGTCTACACATTTAATGCAATCCCTACCAAAATACCAATAGCATTTTTTTCACAGAGCTAGAACAAACAATCCTAAAATTTTTATGGAACCACAAAAGACCTTGAATAGCCAAAGCAATCATGAAAAAGAAAAGCAAAGCTGGAAGCATCAAACTTCCAGACTTTAAGTTGTATTATAATGCTGTAGTAATCAAAACAGTATGGTATAGGCACGAAAATAGACAAATAAATCAATAGAACAGAATAGAAAACCCAGAAATAAATCCACAAGTATATGGCCAAATAATCTTTGACAAAGCAGGAAAGAATATCCAGTGGGGGAAAGGACAGTCTCTTCAAGAAATGGTGTTTGGAAAACTGGACAGCAGCATGCAAAAGAATGAAATTAGATCATTGTTTTCCCTATATACAATAAACTCAAAATGGATTAAAGACCTAAATATGAGGCCTGAAACTACAAAGTTACTTGAAAACAACACAGGCAGTAATTTCTTTCACATTGACCATAACTTTTTTCTAGAAGGTGTCCTGAAGCAAGGGAACCAAAAGCAAAAATAAACTATTAGGACTACATTAAAATAAAAAGCTTCTGGGGTGCCTGGGTGGCTCAGTCATTAAGTGTCTGCCTTTGGCTCAGGTCATGATCCCAGAATTCTGGGATTGAACCCCACATCAGGCTCCCTGCTCAGGGAGCCTGCTCAGCCGGAAGCCTGCTTCTCCCTCTCCCACTCCCCCTGCTTGTGTTCCCTCTCTCACTTTGTCTCTCTCTGTCAAATAAATAAATAAAACATTTTTAAAAATTAAATAAATAAAATGAAATAAATAAAAAGCTTCTGCACAGCAAAGGAAACATTCGACAAAACTAAAAGAGAGCCTATAGAATGGGGAAGATATTTGTAAATGGTGTATCTGATAAAGGACTAATATCCAAAATATATAAAGAACTTATACAAGTTAACACCCAAAAACCAAATATTGCAATTAAAAAATGGGTAAAAGACACAGGCATTTTTCCAAAGAACACATACAGATGGCCAACAGACACGTGAAAAATGCTCAAAATCACTGGTTATTACTGATTTTGAAATGCAAATCAAAACTACAACGAGATATCAATTCACACCTGTCAGAATGGTTAAAATCAATAACACAAGAAAAAATAGATTTGGTAAGGATGTGGGAGATAGGGGAACCTTCTTGTATTATTGCTAAAATGCAAACTGGCACAGCCACTGTGGAAAATGGTATGGAGTTTCCTCCAAAAGTTAAAAATAGAACTACCTACTATCTAGCAATGGCACCAGTAGGTATTTACACATAGAATACAAAAATACCAATTCAAAGTGATATGTGTCCCCCTGTTTTTATTGCAGCATTACTTACAATGGCCAAGATACGGAAGCAACCCACGTGTCCATCAACTGATGAATGGGTGTAAGGGAGACATGGTATATTTATGCAGTGGAATATTATTCAGCCATAAAAAAGAGTGAGATCTTGCCCTTTGCATCAACATGGATGGAGCTAGAGAATATAATGACATAAGTCAGTCAGAGAAAGCAAATACCCTATCATGTCACTCACATGTGGAATTTAAGAATTTAAGAATTCCACAAAGCAAATGAGCAAAGGGGAAAAAGAGACAGAAAGAGGCAAACCAAGAAATAGACTCTTAACTATAGAGAACAAATTGATGGTTACCAGAAGGGAAGGGGGTGGGAGGATGGGTGAAATAGATGTCAGAGATTAAGGAGTACACTTGTTGTGATGAACATTGGGTATTGTGTGGAAGTGTTGATCAAATCACTATATTGTACATCTAAAACTAAAATTATGCTCCATGTTAACTAACTGGGTTTAAATAAAACCTTAAAAAATAAAAGATTATGTTTAGAAAAGTATTCAGGGAATATATCACAGAAGATCTCATAATGATGACTTCTTTCCATTAGACACTAGAAAAATATTCAAAGATTTCAAGCTGGATTGTAATAGAGTTAGTTGTTTTGTCTTTTTTAAATTATTCTGGGAGTATGGATCTGCATTATAATAAGATAGTGTACTTCAACTGTCTCTCCATTGTGTTATAATTATCTATGTATATGTCTATCTCATCAGATACAATCCAGATTATTGAGGGAAAAAATTAACATATTCATTTTAGTAATTAAAATACCTGCCATGATGTCAGGCTTACATGTCAGGTATTCATACACTATTAGAGATTATTTCTTGAATGTATGCATCATATCCAAAGCTACAAATAAATCTATGTAATCCTCAAATACTTTTAAAAGATGTTAAGATTAAAACTTTAGCTTTCTTTTTTCCTTTTATATAGTAGGAACTAGTATGCAAATTTCATTTTCTGCATTAAACATGTTATCCTTTTTTCAGCAGCTATAGAGAGAGTTTTTAAACTTGAGGTACGAAAAAAAACCCCACAATCTAAGTTTACTATTCATAGGGGGTGGTCTTCCTCCTAACAATATCCATTCTTCGTGTTCCACATCACAGGGGCAGGAATGAATGTGTTCATTTCTTTTACCTAAATAGTAGGTACTTAAAGATTCCTTTTGAAAAAAAAAAAAAAAAGACAATGGATATATACAATTTAGGGTAAGCTAGATCAAGGGAGGCCAAGGAGGTCAGAAGAAACAGAATTAGGATGTGCCTTCTAAAATAATTATCCTTTCAGCCAAGCGGCACACAACAGAATATAGCTAAGCAGAGATATTCAACATGTCTGGTTTGGCCATCTAAAAGATATCATTCACATGAGCAATGTGCTACCTCCAGTAAAGGTTATTCTCCCAGTTTTTAAGAAATCTCTGTGTTAACTGAAATGACACCCCCCTCTTTCCCAGTGAACCTTAGCACCGCACGAAGACAATAAATCTCAGCCCTTAATTAGTCACGTAAGCAAAAGGCAGCTATACAGAACAACGTAAGGAAAATGCCTGGTTACCACTGAACAGCAGAAAAATGGAGCCTCTAAGAATTCAATTCAAAGATGCCAAGTGAGTTGATTAAAAAAAAAAGGAAATAGGGGTTTCCATGGCTAAATAGAGATAAATATCTCTCAACAGCAGGTGGTGCAATGCACAAAACATACAAAATGTAATTGTTTCTAAAGTATGTTTCTTATCCTTTAATTATAATGTGTTAGAATTACTTAAAATTATGTTTATAAAATGTATAAAGAATACTTTATAATACTTGCCCCAAGTGAAATTTTAGCACAAAAATCAGGTCAGATATATAAACCTTAATCATTAATGTGATAATTTAAGATGTGGTAATAGAGTTATATCCAGGATTCACTGAAGGCTGTAGAGGGAGTTTATTATCTAAATGCCTCTAGGCAGGAAGGATAGTAGGGAGGGCATCAGAGAAAAAGGAGCGTGTTAGTCATTTGATGGATGAATAATGACTTTCAAGCGATCGAGGGGAGAGAATACTTCAGAGCAAACTGCATTAAAGCATTGGGATATATAAGCCTTGAGAAGCATCTGGGGACACCAAGTAGATTCATCTGGCTAAGCTATAAGGTATGATCCTAGAGAGAACAACATGAACTTTGAAGTCAAACAAGCTCAGAGCTCTTGACCCACCACTGAGTAGCTGAGTGATTTTGAGCATACTAAATAACTTACCTGGGTCTCATTTGTTAGAAAGAGAGAATGATATCCACTTTACAGGGATTCTGTGAATAGCAAACAAAACAGGCATCTAAAATATCTTCTTAGTATCTGGGTGGTAAGATTCTCCTCACCATCATCACCTTCAGATGGAGCAGTAAGGTTCTGGAAGGAGTCTACTGACTGTACATGTATCAACAGCACAGAAACACAATTATAAGAGAATATTAGAAAAACTATATGCCAACAAATTGGACAACCTGGAAGAAATGGATACATTTCTAGAAACGTGTAACTACCAAAACTGAAACAGAAAGAAAGACAAAAACTGAACAGACCAAAAAAAAACAACAACAAAGAAACTGAATCAGCAATCAAAAAACTCCCAAAGGGGCTCCTGGGTGGCTCAGTGGGTTAAAGCCTCTACCTTCGGCTCAGGTCATGATCTCAGAGTCCTGGGATCGAGCCCCACATCAGGCTCTCTGCTCGGCGGGGAGCAGGCTTCCTCCTCTCCCTCGGCCTGCCTCTCTGCCTACTTGTGATCTCTCTGTCAAATAAATAAATAAAAATCTTAAAAATAAAATAAAATAAAACCCTTATTTTAAAAAAAAAAAAAACCTCCCAAAAAACAAAACAAAAGTCTGAATCCAGATGGTTTAACAGATGAATTCTACCAAACATTTAAAGAAGAGTTAATACCTATTCTTCTCAAACCTCTCCACAAAATAGAAATGGAAGGGAAACCTACAAATTCATTCTATGAGGCCAGTGTTCCTTGATACCAAAACCAGGCAAACACTGCAGTAAAAAAAAAAAAAGAGAACTACAGGCGAATATCCCTGATGAACATGGATTCGAAACTTCTCAATAAAATACTAGCAAATCGAATCCAACACTACATTAAAAGAATCATTCACCACGATCAAGTGGGATTCATTCCTACGCTACAAGTTGTGGTTCAATATTTGCAAATCAATTAACCTGATACACCAACACATTAATAAAAGGAAGGATAAGAACCATAGGATCCTTTCAAGAGATGCAGACCATATTCGTAGATACATTTTAAGACTTAAAGCAGAGAAAAATGAAGCCAGTTTCATGTTTTAGGAAAATCACTGTGATGTAGTCATGGAAGATGGGAAGAACTGCCCCTGGAAACAGGGAAAACAGCAAGCAGACGGTGGCACAAGCCCTGGAAATACGAATCCAGAACTGAAACACCAAATGTTGAGATGGAGAGAGAGGATGTTACCTTATTTATTTCTCCCCCTTTCTTTTCTTTCTTTTTCTTTCTTTCTTTCTCTTTCTTTCTTTCTTTCTTTCTTTCTTTCTTTCTTTCTTTCTTTCTTTCTCTTTCTTTCTTTCTTTCTTTCTTTCTTTCTTTCTTTCTTTCTTTCTTTCTTTCTTTCTTTCTTTCTTTCTTTCTTTTTCCCCCATGCAAAGCCTCAGCAGTTTGAAAGACTTCAAATACAAAGTCAACATTATAGTTGCTGTGGTTACAATGGGAAAGAAAAACAAACAAACAAAACACTGTACATCTTTTCTTCTTGCCACATTCTTAAAACAGTGCTTTGACCACACTGTATTTCAGAATATTGTGTTATAGCTCATTTTGGCCAAGAACGTTTTCTGTTCTGGCTTTCAAAGTAAATATAAGAGAAAGCCTGTCACTCAAACCTTACCCCTTGACTCATCCAAGATATTTAAGATTCTGTACATATGCCTGAAAAAAAAGGTGTAGAGTCATGTAGCAGTAGGATAAGAAGCAGTCAACAAAACTATGAATTTGGCTGCTGGGCACTGCTATTCCCACTCAGAGCCCTAGTAACTACATAAATTCCATATCATTGCCAGTGCTGTTTCTTGCCAAGGGGGTTAGTTTTCCCCAACTAAGCCACATAATATAGACTCTGCAGGAAACTCACCTGTATCTTCCTTCCTCTAAAGCTGCCATAAACTTCAGTTTGAGTCTTCTAATTATTGTTTGAAGTTCATAGCATTTTTTGCTAACATATTCCTACTCAACGGGACACAAGAGCTAAAATCAACACCTATTGTTGATTCTACAACAGCCACATTGTCATATGACATCGACCTGGCCCGTTTTTTATGTTCTTTGCTCTCAAAAATGTTTATATCCTAACAGCAGGGCTGACTGTTAATAATTGTGGGCAAATCTAGTACAGAAGATACAGAACATGTATATTGTATATAATAATTGAATGTATATGTAGCAGACAAGGCTAGTTATGTCCTTACTATCTGGGTACTCTCCAAAGCAATGCATGTACATTCCAGAACTGATTGTTCCCTCAGGTGGATGCTTAGCTATTTCCATAGTGTTTCCTGTAACGCTAGGAAAAACATAATAAGCTCTGTTTTTATAGTGCTTTCTATTTCACAAAGTTCTTTCTTATTCATTCATTCATTCATTCCATGAATAAATATTTATTGATCCTTTATTACACAACCGATGGTATTCTTGGGATATAGCACAGAACACAGCAGATGAGGATTCCATCCTGATGGAGCCTACATTCTCATTCTCCTTGGGGAAGTAAATGATACAGTGTATAACACGATGATGAATGCAACCAAAATAAATCAAGTAGAGGAAGGAGATAGCAAGTGCTGAGATTTGCATTTTAAAGAGTGAGGTCAGGGAATGAAGATTTAAGAAGAAAAAGGAGCAAGTTGTGCTGCTATCTAAAGAAAACGTATTCTAGGAAATGGAAACAAGATTACAAAGGTCTCAGGGAGCAACATGCTAGAGATATTCTCTAAACTGCAAGGAAGCTAGTAGTTGGAGACAAGTGAGGAAAAGGAAGAGCAATTGCAAAGAAAGCTTAGAGGCACCTGGATGGCTCAGTTGGTTGAGTATCAGACTCATAATTTCAGCTCAGGTCAGGATCTCAGAGAGATGGAGCCCTAGGTAGGGCTCTGCACTCAGCGGGGAGTCTGCTTGAAATTCTCTCGCTCCCGCTTCACCTGTTCCTCTGCCTGCTCTCTCTCTCAAATAAATAAATAAAACCTTTAAAAAAAAAGAAAGTCTAAAAAATTAATGACAGACCAGATTATGCAGGGTTTGAAGACCATTTTAAGGACTTTACTTTTTTTTTTTAAGATTTTATTTATTTATTTGACACACAGAGAGAGATCACAAGTAGGCAGAGAGGCAGGCAGAGAGAGATTGGGAAGCAGGCTCCCTGCTGAGCAGAGAGCCCGATGCGGACTGGATCCCAGGACCCTGAGATCATGACCTGAGCCGAAGGCAGCGGCTTAACCCACTGAGCCACCCAGGCGCCCTGGGACTTTACTTTTTACTTTGAGTGATAGGCAGTCATGGGAGGGAACACAGCAGATCAAAAACACAATCTCACTAAAAGTTTTTGAAAAGCTTACAGTATTTCTGGATTGAAGGAAAGAGAAGAGGACAAGAGTAGGAGCAGAGACCACATGGGGGAAAAATCCAGGAGAGAAAAATGGTGGCTAGGACTAGAGTAATAGCAGCAGAAGTGATGATATGTTTATTTTGGTTATTTTTTAAAACTTTTTTATCTTTTATTAACATATAATGTATTATTAGCCCCAGAGGTACAGGTGTGTGAATTGCCAGGTTTTCACACTTCACAGCTCACACCATAGTGCATACCCTCCCCAATGTCCATAACCCAACCACCCTTTACCTACCCCACCCCCCTGGCAACCCTCAGTTTGTTTTGTGAGATTAAGAGTCTCTTATGGTTTGTCTCCCTCCCGATCCCATCTTGTTTCATTTTTTTCCTTCTCTACCCCCCAAACCCCCTACCTTGCCCCTCAAATTCTCTATATCAGGGAGATCATATGATAATTGTCTTTCTCTGATTGACTTATTTCTCTCAGCATAATATCCTCTAGTTCCATCCACATCGTTGCGAATGGCAAGATTTCATTTCTTTTGATGGCTGCGCAGTATTCCATTGTGTATATTATTTTGGTTATTTTTAAAGTGAGAGATGAAAGGATTTCCAATTAATTGGATGTATCAGTGAGGACTTCAAGGTTTGGGGCCTGAATAGTTGGACGGCTGTTGTAGGCATTAACTGGAATGAGGAGTAGTCTAAATAAGGGAGTTATGAGAGGGCAGATTAGGAGCTTAATTTTGGCCTGGTTAATTTTAAGATAAAATTTAAATACCGAGCTAGAGATATCCAAAAGGCAGTAGAGTATATAGGAGTCTAGAGTTCAGGAGGGACTACAGACTAGAAAGAAAACACTTGGGAATCATCAGCATATAAACTATTTAAAACTTTGTCACTGCGTGTGGTCACCAAAAGGCTAGGTAGATGGAGAACAGGCCCAAAAGCTGAGCTTGGAGGCACAGTTCAGGAATGGAGGAGGTGAAAAGGAACAGCACAAGATATTAAGAAGCAGCCTATAACATAGGAAAGAAATCATGAGAACTTGGTCTATTTCCAGGAGAGAAAGAAACCAACTGTGACAAGACCAAGATTGAGCATTGACTTTTGGATTTAGCAATGTGGGTATCATTGCAGACATGGCAAGAGTGGTTTTTGAGGAGGGGATGAAAGACTTACTGTAGTGAGTTTTTTTTCTAAAAAATGGAGAGTAATAGAGTATTCTAACTATAGAAATCTCCTTCAAGAGGTGTTGTTCTAAAGGGGAGCAGAGAAAGAGGGAAGTTGTAGGAGTGAAAAATGGAGTAGAGAATGGGCTTAGTTAAAATGGAAAGAATAACGTTTATGTGGAGATATACTATCTTGTTAAATAATACTAACAACTGTGTGGAATAGACAGTATTTGCTCCTATTTCACAGAGAAGAAAAGAAAATGAGAGCGAGACTGAGTCAGATTATGAATTTGTCCAAGTTTTGCCACTGAATTAGTGTTAACAAGGATTTACTGCCAGATCCTTTGAACTCCCAAGCCTCTACTCACGTGCTACACCAGGGAGTCTTTCACTGTGAGAAGAGAACAAGGGATTCTTATCCCTGTGGTGAAAGACCAGGAACCCTCAGTATATAAGTGATCCTTACTTATCTAATCATAAGCTCACCATTTATATTATCATTGATGTATATATTTCATTTCTAGGAATGACTTGTGTATCCATAATTCTCTTTTAATATGGTACCAGGCACAAAACACTGCTTATATTTATTGTTCAAAATACTTACTGTTTGTGACTCTGAAATAAAAAAATAATAATTATATCAATTTTTTAGAAAAAAATTGCTACTTAGTAGAAACAGTAGCAGTAAATCTTGCATAGTAAGGTGATACAATGTATCTAAACTCCTGAACATTTTTATTTTTAATGTTCTTTTACTTAAATCTTTTATTTTATTTTAATGAGTTATATTCTTTTTAGGAATTAATATGAATACATTCTACTTAGTAATACTGGAGACTCAGGTTCATATTCTTTCACAAAATGGGATAATGAAATTTTAGCTATGAAGATACAAATCTTTGTATGCTATTAATGTTCCATGATTTTGTCTATTGTTTGACAATAGACATTATAAGAGAAATAAACATATAAGAGAAATTATTCTTCATATTTTGTTTCCTTGGTACAAATTAGCCAGCACATATTTATTTTGATGTGATAATATCTATCTTAAATAAGTATGTCTTAAATAAGTATGCATAGAAAGAAAAATAATACTATAGATAGAATATATTTTAGCTCTCACTACAGATATCTAATGCTTTATTTATCCCTTTAAAAGTTAAGTATATTGTTACAGTATTTATCTGAAAACTAATTAATTCATTTTTTTCCTCCAACATCATCGAATTAGACGACCCTGCTGGTGGAGAGTGTGGAATACCAAAAGAAAATCATTTTGAGGTGGTTTAAATTCATACTTGTGAACATTAATGACTGTGAAAGGAGAAAAACATGCTTCCAGCAAAGAAGCGAACACAGAGATAATTAAAGTGCATTTAATAATATAAAACTAATATTTTATGACTCATATTCATGTTCTTCCATTTGATGATTATTTCAAAGCTTGGGAAAGGATATGTTACCAATTAGTTTCTTTGAAAAGTACATTGAACTGAAAAGAAACTATCAAACAATGGACAAAAGTTATAGGAGACATAAAAATGTTCAAGTAATAATGTGTATTTTTTATGATATAAATAAGATTTTTGATCACAAAGATCTCATTATGTCACAATACAGTCAGTCCTATGTTTATGTACTCTATGCATAACAAAAATGCTTAGAAAAATAATTATTTCTCCTTTTCTTTTGATCATAAAAATGATGCATATATGAATATAAGAACATATTTAATTTTGTTTTCTTTTTAGCTTTTGACCAAAAAACTAAGCTTTTAGCTTCTCCTGCTACCATATTTAAATCTCTTGATTTAAATAATGCACATGAAATGATATAAAGGCAAAACTAAATACTACCTCACACATTCACTCATTTCCCTTCCCATAGAACTATGAGACAACCACTGTTAAATATTTTCATGTGCTAATATTCTCACACTTTTCTTTTCCTTTGGAGTCAGTAAATATAAACCTAACTCTTTCTTTTGTACCTCTGTTATCTCTAATGCACATATATATTTATAATATACAATTTTACAAAAATGTGATCATATATACAATTTGGTGCTACTTTCTTTTATGTAGTTGTTCTTCCATATTGCTTCTATCCATTCTGTACCTCCAGATCTCCCTTTCACCACAATCCTAACCAGAAGCCATAGGTGAAGTGTCTAAATCATCTGAGTATAAAAATCTGTATTTTCCATACCCTTAGAGGCATGGGGATGTAAGTGAACTTGCATAGGATATTTCATGTTATTTATAAGAGTATACTCAAAATAATGATCACACCCCTCTGTGTGTTACCTTTTCTCAGCAATAGCTTGTGAATGTTGCAGATCACTCCATGTCATCTGAGTCAGCTTCATTCTTTTACATAGCTATGTAATATTCTACACCATAAATACCCCATTATTTATTCAACCAAACTTGCATAATTCTTTATAGAATAGGGGAAGAATGTTCATTTTTAAAAGATTTTGAGATACTGGTTTAGTAAAGTATTTGCCCAGGTGCTCATGTTTGAATATTCTTTTCCCTTGTCAAGGAGGATCTTCAGTCATCAGGCCTCGACCCACCCTGGAGTGACAGGAAAGGGACTGTATGAAATTTTAAAAGTAGATCAAACATTTGCAGATAAACCAGAATTGACTTCAACCAAACTTTATCTCCAAATCTTATGACCCAATGTAAAATAAGACTGTTGTAAAATGAAAAAAAAAAAAAAAAAAAAAAAAAAAAAAAAAAAAAAAAAAAAAAAAAAAAAAAAAAAAAAAAAAAAAAAAAAAAAAAAAAAAAGACTGTCAGCCTAGAATCCACTTCAAAAAATTCAAATAGCTATTTAGATTTTTTAAGTCTCTCGGTTTCTCAGAAGGTGCCAGATGTGCTTTTTGAAATTCCTCTTTTCCCCGTTTTAAATTCTGTGCTCATTTGTACTTAACTTTTAAAATACTATCACATTAATTGAGGAAATTGAGCATATAGGCATATCAGAGTTCATTAAAATGAAGAGTTAAAGAGATTCTAATCATTTTATTCATTGCTGAAGTAATAATTTTGATGTAAAATTATATAACCCAGTTTTAGCAAAATTTCAAAGGAACTTGTTAGTGGTTTACTAAATTAAAAGTGTGTGTGTACAGCATGACAGAGAAGTTAAGTTGTCATATTTTATAATTCTGTCCCTGCCGTTTGCCATCTGAATAAATGTAAGCAAAGCATTTTTCCTCCATCCAGAAGTTGAATAAACTACTCAGTTGTCAGAGTAAATGGGGTAATATATGTGGATCTGCTTCATATATCTACAGATAGTAAATGAAGAACAGTGTTACAAGGCAATCATTTCAGAAAGGACATCAGAAAGCTATTAATTTTTCATCACTTCATTTAAAACATGCATCCCTAATATTTCTAGGTACCATAAGTGAGACTAGAAGTAGGAAAGAGAGTGAACCAAACAATAATGAATAAAGCAAAGAGCCTCCCCTTTAAGGCCTTTTGCATCACATGTGCATATAAAATGTTGTAGAAAATTAAATGTGTTCTCATTTGAATTTCCTAATTCAACATTATCTTCTGTGTACGAGTCAGTCACCACATTCCTCTAGTGATAAGGGACTACAAGAGGCCACACCTAATGCAGTGTGTGTTTATGTATTACCTACGGGAAGAGTGGTATCCAGTCAGAGGGAATAAAATAAAAGCTCTAAACACAAGGATAATTTACTTCATCTCTTTGAGTCTCCTCTTTAAACATAAAAATGAGGCAAATATCACCTTTCTTACAGTGTTATTTGAGGAATGAAATTAAAAGACACAGCACCTATCTACCTACTGTTTATTGTACGTATGTGTATCTATCTATCCATCCATCCATCCATCAAATCATCCATTCCATATAATGGACAATGAGTGCTAAGTCAGACTTCTCTTTCTAAATAAATCTCTTTAATTCTTACCGTATAATAAAGGATAGTGTTTAATAAAATGAACATATAAAGGGGAGGCCTATGCTGGATTACTTGATAGGCAAACCAACCAGACATTTTAGTCACTAATAAAGACACATAATGTTTTTTTTTTAAATGTAATTATTTAAAAAAAATAAAAGGCATCAAAATTATTTCTTGTTCATAGAGATGCGACAGACTTTAGTTGGATTTTCTTACACATATTTTTGTGATTTGTTATTGTTAGGTGCTGTAATTTTTTCAGGTTTTAGGGTGTCTAAATGACTCAATCTGGCCCTGGGGAAAGAACACTTATTTTATGCTATAGAAAAGAACTATGCTTTATTCTAATTACCAAATGCTAGGTGGACATATGAATAGAAATATTTTATAGGCTTGAATTTTGTTGTAACCTTTAGTATAAATGTTTAACCACTGCCTCACTGGTCAGAGGGAAAGTCTTGATTGGAAAATTTTTGCTGATTTTTATTCCCACCATGGCTGACTTCAAAAATGCCAATATGATGCCCCTGAACACAGGGTTGGTTCAGGAATAGACACTAACAGCAAGCTACCATGGATTGGTGCAAGCCAACTTCAACATACCAGAGGTTGGAATATAGTACTTATGAAATCTCTTACTTGGTAATCTGGCAGAGTTTTCAAGTTATCTGCTTCACTTTTTCAATCGAAGCTAAATCTCTTTTACAACATTTCCACCCACTGAAGTCAAGTTTATTTTTAAACACTTTCAGAAACTCAGAGAAGGGACCTCCCCAGGCAGCCATCTATTCACTTTCTGGACATCCTTAACTAACAGATATTTCTTTCTTATACAGAGCCAAATCTGCTTTGAAAAGCCTGATACTAATGTACCTCCAGATCTGGTACTAATTTAAAAATATCTGTTCATGATTTTCAAATATGTTTAACATGTATAATCTCTTTTGTTCCTAAAGACTTTTTCAGTGATTAAAAAAAAGACATTTAAAGTTCTTCCATAATCAACCAAATATCCAAATTTACCCCAAATTCCAAAGCAATCTAAAAACGCTACCTCACATTCTAGTTCCTTATACAACAAACTCTGGACTTTTAGGTTTTTTCTCCTTTTTATTTCCCTAGGTTCTATCATTTGAGACTTATAGACCAAATTATTGCTAGAGTTTACGTTTTTAATTTGAATTTTAGTTTTAGGCACTGTACATCCATTTTGGGCCTTCAAAATGATAGTAGGTAAAATTTGTTTTCACTTATATGCTATGACTATACAGCATTATCACTCGATCTTTACATCTTTGTGAAGTATCCTGGTTTTACTCCTTTTTTTGTTAATTTATGTTGTCAACCACAGCATATAATTTATATTCCATAGATTATAATATTTGTTTTTAAGTGTTTGTTGTTGTAAATTGGGTGATTGCCTTTGAAATTTTATTTATAATTTTATTTTAAAATTTACAATTTTAAATAACATTTTTTATTATAAAATTAAACCTGGATAAGAAGGAAATCATGGGAAATGAAAAAGAAAGAAAAGAAAGAAAGAAAGACTGACTTAGAGATACATTATCCTAAGATGATATTTTAGTGAACTTTTAAAATTTATTTTATGTACTGGGACGCCTGGGTGGCTCAGTTGGTTAAGCGGCTGCCTTCGGCTCAGGTCATGATCCCAGCGTCCTGGGATCGAGTCCCACATTGGGCTCCTTGCTCGGCAGGGAGCCTGCTTCTCCCTCTGCCTCTGTCTGCCTGTGCTAGCTCGCTCTCTCTCCCTCTCTCGCTGACAAATAAATTTTAAAAAAATTTAAAAAATTATTTTATGTACATATCTTAATAATAATTGTGATAATTCATACCCAAATTACACATATTTATTTTTAAATGTCTATTTTCACATTTGTCTTCCTCAACTTGGGCTACTATAACAAGATGCCATGGAATAGGTGGTTTCAACACAGATATTTATTTCTCACAGTTCTGGCAGGAAGATCAAGGTGTCAGCAGTTTGATTCCTAGAAAGCACCCTCTTTCTGAGTTACAAATGGCTGTCTTCTCACTGCTCTGCTTCTCCTCCCTCTTCTGATAAGGGCACTAATCTCAATATGGGGCTCCATCCTCATAACCTCATCCAAACCTAATTACCTTCCAAAGGCCCAACCTCCTAACACGACCACATTGGAGGTGAGGGTGTCAATATATAAATTTTCTGGGAACATGAACATTCAGCCCATAGAATATTATAAAAGTGATACATGTTTATTGTCTAAACTTTGGAAAATACACCCCAAAAAGTTGAAATAAACAAAAATCATCCAGAATCCTTTGACTCATTGCTAACCAGTACTGTCCTTATTTAGATGATAAAGCTATGAAAGACCTTCAAGCCCTATTTTATGTCAATATTCCTATTCTTTCTTATTTTTGGTTCCTTATTCAGGTTTCTGAAATAAATCTGAAAGAATTCTTTACCAATGGTATATTTATGGCATATTTTTTGGCTTTCATTTGACCTTCACAAATGAGTGACTATTTGGATGGGAAAAGAGTCTTACAATTGTACTCCCCACCCCTAACCAAACACACACACACACACACACAACATATAAACCACACATATACACACATCTCTGGACACTTAGGTTTTTAATCTTTATTATTACTAAGAAGAAATTTGAAAAAAAAGAAGAAATTTGAAAGTCTAATTTATGTTCCTTTAATGAAACAATTTTTCTGAAATGTAGCTGACTGTATTTATCGATAAGTGGCAAGATATTTTATATTGGCATAACATTTATGCCAATTTTTATATACATATTTTATATTTTATAAATTTTTATATTTATAATGGCAAAATATTTATATATAAAATGTTTCTTGGTGTGCAACTTTAGAGCCACCAGAAAGTAATTAAGCCCTGCCAATACCTTGAGTTTAGCCTGGTGAGATCCATTTTGAACTTCTGACTTCCAAAAACCATAAGAAAATATATTTTGGTTGTTTCAAGCCATGAAGTTTATGGTAATGTTACAGAATAAATAGGAAACTAATACATATGGGTACTTCTATAAGAACCCATAGTCTTGCTGAATTGAAGTTAGAAATATGAATTAAAGGAAGACAGGCCATTAGAAACTTAAGAAGCCAAACACTAGAGAAGGAGCGGTGCTTACCCGAAGAGAGCTCTGGAATTCTGCAGAGATTCCTCTTTAATTAAATCTTGTGATGAGTAACGACTGGTACATACCTAAAAGAAACTACCGCTGATCAGGAAAAGGGCCACTAAAAAAGCAATAAGCTGAAAACTTTCTAGCACTCCCACAGGATTGGGAATAGTTTGTTTTTCCACCAGTCACTGTGGAGAGATGTACAACACACAGGACATCAGAGAGAGTCCTCAGGGAGTTATGACCTCAGAAGCCATTCTTTCACCACATGGAATTAAACTGGGAATCAAAACCTGTATCAAAGACATCTATAAAATTCCCAAGTCTCTGGAAACTAAACAAAAGACATAAATGCAATATGGGTCAAAGAAAAAATCATCAGTTATTTTGAACTGGGTGATTTAGAACACAAATATCAAAATTTATTCAATTCAGCTAAAATAGTACTTAGTGAAAAACTTATCAAAAAACACTTGTATGAGAAAATATGAAAGGTCTAATATTCATAATCTAACTTTCCACATTTACAATCTAGAAAAAGAAGAAGAAATGAAACTTAAAGCAAGAAGAACCCACAGAAAACACAAAACAACAGAAGTAAATAAAACCAAAACTTGTTTCTTTGAAAGAGCAATGTTTTTAATGATAAAATTAACATACCTCTAATTACAATACCAAAAATGAAAGGGGATGATCCCTAAATAACCTGTAGACATTTAAAAAAATAATAACAAAAAAATTTGTCACCAACTTTTTGGTAATCAGACTGACAGCTTAGGTGAAAAGAATAAAATCTTTGAAAGACACCAACTTAATGTTCATTCAAGAATATATAGATAACCTCTATGACGTTGTATCTTTTAAATAAATTAATTAATAATTAAAAGCCTTCCCACCGTGAAAAAGCTCAGCCCTAGTTGCCTTCAATGGTGACTTCTACAGAACATTAGGAAGAAATAAATACCAGTTCTACACAAACTCTTCCAGAAAAGAGGAGAGGATATTTTCTGACACATTTTATGAGGTCAGCATTATCCTGACACCAAAATCTGATAGTTCTCACAAGAAAAGAAAGCAAGAGACCAATATGTCTGTCCTAAACATAGATGCAAAGGTCTTAACAAATTATTGGCAAACTGAATTCAGAAAAATATAAAAAGGATTACATATTATATACAAATGGGTTTATTTCGTGGATTCAAGGTTGTTTAATATTAAAAAATCAATCAAAATAATTTATTTTTTGTATATTTTTATAAAATTTACCATATAAGTATTCTAAAAGAAAAAGTCTTATGCCCTCTTAAAAAGATCATAGACTAAAAAATCATTTGATAAATTCCATTAGCTGCTTATGATAAACTTCTCAGTAAACCAGGAATACAAGAAACATCTTCATTCAATCTGATAGAGGATATCCATGAGAACCTAGAGCTAACCTCATATTTAAGTGTGAAATACTGAATGCGATTCCCCCAAGATCAAGAGTAAGATAAGGAGTTTTCTTCTCACTATTTCTATTCGACATTTTTGTTTGTTTGTTTCTTCCATTCATTTATTGTAACCAGATGGCTGGTGGGAACAAAAAGTACCTTCAGAGTAAATACTTTTAAAATAAGCAAAACTGGTGCTAATCAATGGCTTTAATTTTTGAGAGAAAGCTGTTTCAATGAAGTTCACATAAGTGTAACATTCACTTCAATCAGGTGAAATCTTTGACCAGAATATATTGGGTCTTCAAAAGAGGTGTTCCATTTTATGGAGATGTTGAAAGGTACATGCCAGATCTTAACATAAAAATAACATTAAAGGGCAAATAACTTGCATATCAAGTTTACATGAAAAAAATTTACATGCCTCTTAAGAGATAGCCCTTTGGCCAACAGAAAATACTGTTCAAAATGGAGAATTGTTACTAGAAAGTTCCATGATTTCAGAGTCTGGCTCCTAATGTCCCACTTCTCCATAGTTCAAATTCAGATAGATGGATCTGGATTGGGTTGATGGCCTTAAGAATGTCAGTTTTGAAGGACTGAGCTCATGGACACTAAGAAGGACCCATCAAATCTAGGATGATGAAAGCTCATCCAGTTTCAGCCTCTAAAATTTGCAATTACATATTGCCAAGTAGAACATGTTTTGATGGATTTTTAATTTTAAGAGACTAAGTACTTAAGTACTTAAGGACTAAATACTTAAGAGGCTAAGTACTATCACTAAGTAGATAGTGAAATAAAGCCAAAAAAAAAAAAAAAAAAAAAAAAAAAAAAAAAAAAAAAAAAAAAAAAAAAAAAAAAAAA